>CAJHUC010002098.1:0-11721 GCA_905146915.1 Ostreobium quekettii
CATCCAACTGTTGATAGTTTTTGCTTGTGTGAATAACAACATGCATATGACTTCTGCAGTTGAGGCACGTGGTGAAGGCGCCCGAAGTCCAATCCTCGGGCTCATCATCCCAAGAGGCTGCAGCACAGGCTGTGCAGCAGAGCTGGCTTGACGCGGCATCACCCCCACCTAAGGGACCACTACGTTTCCGACGATCAAAGAGGAGAAGACGGGCCCCATCCTCCCCACAGCATATGGACCCCATCGAGGCCGAAGTCGAAAGGTGGTTTGAATTGAAATTGACACCAGCATGTGAGTATCAAAAGAAATGGAGTGCAGGGGATTGGTGGCGAGAGAATCATACCAGCTTCCCCTTGGTGGCCAGGCTTGCACGTCGAATACTAGCAACACAGGTGAGTGGTTGAGTACAACTGGCTGTGCATACATGCCACAGTGCCCTTATGAAGTTCACAGGCCGAGAAGTACTGAGTATTTTTGGTTGTGTTGCAGGCCTCCAGCGCCAGTAGTGAACGATCTTTTTCCAAGGCCGGTCTAATAGTTCGGGCCAAGCGCATGGTTCTCAAGCCCGAGAACGTGGATCATTTAAGCTTGCTAGGGTGGCAGATGGCAGAGAGTGGATGGTCGCAGCAGAAGCTAGCGCATCGACGCACGAAGGGGGGGAAGGGAGGGAAGTAGTGACTTTGGATTCCAAAGTTTGGATCACCACCGGTGACCACCCTCGTTGCCCCGGCGTGGAAACTGTGGAGTACCGCCGCAGCAAGGGTGCGGTTACCATAGAGATAGAAGATAAGATATCATGACTTGTAATATTTCGTTGTCCTGTGTTGATGTGCACACCTTGAACACACTATGTTGAGTGGTGGATGAACCTTGGGTATCATATAGATAGAAGAAAATTTTATTCAAGAAATGCGTCCCAGCAAGTACTGCGATTGGTGGATAGACTTTACAGTCGCTGCCCTGGCGTGGAAACTTCTAGAGTACCGCCGCAGTGAGGGTGCAATAGGTAGAGATGGACGATAACAAATAACGACTCGTATTATTCATTGCCCGTTTTCATGTGTTGCGCTGTTGAACTTCGACGTACTATGTTGGATGGGCTTTACACTCGCTGCCCTGGCGTGGAAACTGTGGAGTACCGCCGCAGCAACCCATCGTTATATGTGATACGTATCACCCATCCCCAAGTATGTTGAGTGGCTCAACTGTGTTCAGAGGTGAACCCTCTTTGCCGCCTGCCTCAAGTGATGTGGGTGTTTGTGTGTCCGCGTTTGGTATTGCAACTATGCCGAACCCTTGTTGCAATGGCCGGGAAGACTTGCAATGGGAGTGTGGTGCGCACTGCGTACTATGCAGCAGTACCAGCCGCAGCAAGTGGTGCAGGTTGGCATGCCATACACTGGAACTTTACACACGGCTTGTGTGTTGTTCAGTTCTCCAAACACTCCATGTATTACAAACCGCAGAATACATGACCTGGAAAACGCCCACACACGTTTATGAAGCGTGCAACCAACACAATTCGAGCTGCTGCAAAATGGAAACCCCTGGCAACTTCGCCTTGACCTTGCCGTGGCTGGAAAGCAAGTACCTACTGGACAGAACGGACCAAAATTATGAATCCACGGATGTTTTGTCGCGGACCGGACGCCGCGCACGCCCTCCGTTAATTTACCAGCAAATAACGGTGAAGAAAAAGTGAGAGCCGGATTCTGCGGACGGCAGTACGGCAAACAGCGGACCGGATGTTACCGGACGAATATCACACTCACTTTTACGAACCGGACGCAACGGAGCGGACGGTACCCGAGTGTGGCCACCTCTACGGTACTCCCATTCGAATTTGAACTGCTGAAAGGTTTCAGACCAGTGAGCCTGCTTTCATGACAACGTGGGTTGTGCTTTAAAGTAAGTGTTAGGGCAGTGGTCCATCACAAGGCGGAACCTGCTACCTTCCAAATAACACTGCCAGAGTTGTACGGCAAATACTAAATACCAACAACTCTTTTTTTGTAGGTGAGTAGTTAAGTTCGGCGGGTACCATCTTCTTACTAGCATATGCAATGGGGTGTCCTTCTTGTAATAGGATAGCCCCTAATACCATGTCAGAGGCATCAGCAACCACCTCGTATTCTTTTGCAGGGTCTGGCATACGGAGGAGTGGAGCACTGGTCAAACACTTCTTTAATCCATCAAATGCTGCTTGACATTGCTCGGTCCATAACCATGGTTTACTTTTCTTTGTAAGGTCAATTAATGGTTGGGCGAGTTTGGAGTAACCCTAAATAAACTTTTTGAAGTAATTGGAGAGACCCAGAAATTGCCGAGTCTCATGGACATTTGTTGGTTCTGGCCAATCTTTCACTTTTGCTATTTTATCTGGGTTTGGCGGAACGCCTGCTCTGGAGACTAAGTATCCCATATACTTTATTTGCTCTGAAACCAAATGATACATGACTCATGCTACGGTGGGCGCCTTCCCGCTAAGGCCATGGACCCACCTCGCCATGGCACGTAAGTCACCATGATTCACGCCGGACCACCCATTACAAGATGGTATATTATTTACATATTCTAGTACTTTACGTGGCTTGAGACTACATACATAATCTAGGGAAGCCAGTCACCCTAGACAAGTGACAAGGGATGGTTACTAGTAAACTAGAGTTCCAATAATGGAATTCAATATAATATATAATGCCTTAATGGGGTTTAATACCCATACGGCGTATCAGTGCTGCAAGGTCGGTCGCGCGAGTGTGGTCTGATCCGCGTGAACCGAGGGGTCAATGCCAGAATCAAAATGCAAGATTGGATTACTGATGTCACGACTACATCACTTTGTACATCAGGGTGCACCGCATCCTGGGTCACCCGCCGAAAGTCCAAAAACAGTCCGAATCACCCGTGCTCAGTACAGCCGTTCCCCAAGCTGCCATAAAGTATTGCAGCTGGCCAGAAATCACCCAAATAAAGGAGCATCCTCTCAGGGCTCTAATCCCATCAACTAGAGCCCTTAATTAGGTTATCAATTAACATAAATTAGGACTATAACGTTCCCAATAAGAGGCCTTAGGGAATAGGGGGAAAAATCAAAGGGGAAAATGGTCTCCCCATATAATTCCGTCACAAATAATGTCTACAGAAGCAATACAAGTAGTGGACAATTGTGGTGATAGGTTTCATGTTTTCATGTGGATCCATAGAACATGATAAACTATGTTTGTCTGCCTTTGGACACAGCAAAGGTGCATATTGTCGGAACAATGTCAGTGAAAACAACGGTGGAAACCTGTGCAGCATCGTTTGCACTCTAAGCTTCCCTAGTTACCTGAAATAGGCAACCATGAACCTTCGTGCTGACAAACCACCATTTTGGAATATTGGCATTATGTTTCAGTTGTCATGGAGAAGGTGAACATGCAGGCTTGCTTCTCTAGGCCTCCCGCTTCCTCAGTTCTTTTGGTTTGTGGCTACAGGCTTCTGCTATTTGGCCATAGCTTTTTCAACCTGCTATCTTAATGTAATAGAATTGGTCTGCAGTTCTTATTTTGTTCAAGTTTTCTCCAGTAACGGGAGGCAAGCAGCTTTCCCACACATCACATCACACCACACACGATTTAGGAACAACCAAATTTGTTAATTGCGCTCTGCAGGCCCTGCCTCGCCTGCTTGAGGTTCCAGCACAACAGCCTACATGAAACTGAATTCATGAGAGTTGGGTTGGTCAAAAGATGCAGGTAACGCAAGTGCCCAGGAGCGCAGTTGTGGCTGATCATCACGACTATACAACACATTGAGCTTTCAAAGAGACAAATGGCTTGTTGAGTGGCGATGGGTTTGACAGCAACCGGTTGGTACCCAGTCACACCCACTCACATGCTGCATTAGCGTCGACGATGTATTTATTGCAGGATCTCAAATCGGCAGAGACAATGTTGACGCCACACCTGTTGCTTGTTGCGTTCAGCCCAGTCGATCGACGCCTTGGCATGCAAAAAACGGTAACACCAGTATAGATAGGCTCATGCTCATGCCGTGTGCCCCACACCACGCCGCCACGCTGCTGAACACCCCTAGCGCAAAGCAGACGCCGGTGCTCTCGCGGTTCACCTACGCAGATATCCCACCCGACGGCTGTACAGCATATGTGGTGCGCAGTAGAGGTGGCCACCCGGATCCGTTAATAGCGGACAGAGGTTAATTTCCGTTAATTTTCCGTTAATTAATGGAAAACAACGAAAAAAGACAAAAATTAACCAAAAATTAACGGATTTTTGGATTTTTTGAGGATTTCTGGGTTTTAGTCATACTTATAGTTTATGGAATTTGCTATTAGAGAGTATGTTTGTATTTTATTTCAACCTATGCATACTAGATTTTCAACTAGCCGCAGTTGCTATGATTTTTTGGGTTTTTTTTCGATTTTTTTGGATTTTTTTCGTTTTTTCTGAATTTTTCTCCCTTTTTCTTTAACGAAATTTAACGGACAGCTGATAAAAATTAACGAACCGGACTTAACGGACCGGATGGCATCTTTGAGTGGCCACCTCTAGTGCGCAGTCTCCACCTTGGGGGCTCCGCCTTGCCCACGGTTTGGACAGCTGCTTCAGTAGCGACTTGGCACCCCCGGGGCCAAACAACAAATCCGCCCGTAGACATCTGCGTGCGACAACTTCACATCCCATCGGCCTGGGGCCGCCCCGCTACCCCTGGGGCTCCGTTCGCGCACCCTGGCCAGCACTGGCGAGGGCATTCCCAATGACGATGCGCCTGTGGATGGGCTTGGCGACTCGCGCACCATGCCTTCTTGTGCACGCTTCGCTCCAAAACCCTATCCCCACTCAGGCATTGCACTCTCTCGTACCACGCAACGGCCGCCCGCGTTTTGCCTGGTGTTGTTGGATTCCAGTCTGCCAGAAACACCAATCAGACCACGTCCCTGTAGGATCTCAGTACATTCTGCTCCTTTCTCCTTTTTCTTTCTGTACATTCTGTACTTTCTATGCCACCTATTCTGTAGTGCCTAATGTTGAAACATGTCAAATTTTTGCGCCTTGCTTACCAGTCCAGTACAGCCGCGTCCAGTATCTCCCGCCATCGTCCAATCTGTCCCAACGGCACCGTGGCCGGTGAGCTGGGCACCCACTGCGCCAACCTCTGCGCAACCCAGGGGCAGACACACCGACGCGGGGCGACCCGCCTCCGCCGCGACGCCTTTGCTCTCTGCGCAGATCTCCTCGACTGGAGGCGTCGCCAGCGGTCTGTGCCGCCCGATGGGCTTCGGACCCATTCTCCCGACGCGCAGGAAGAGAAAACCGGCCGCCAGCGTGGGGGACCGTGCGGCCGACGGCCTGCAAGACGACCCCGCGCCGAAGAGGCGCAGATCCGGAGGCGCAGATGCGAGTTGGGCAGGCGCCTCGGCCGACCAGGATGGTGCGCGGATTCTGAGCATTTCGTTTCGCGGTTGAAGGCGTGTGGCAAGGCAGATCGCGTGGTTGGGTGTTTGGTAAACGTGGCTGCTTGTGGGATCCATCGCGACGTGTCTGTAAAAGGCACTGGCATTGCCAAGGCATGGGATATCCGGTGTGGGACGAGTGCCAGAGCGACATGCTGCACAGGAGCAACTGGTCGAGTTTGACGCAATGCTTGGTTTGAGGCAGATCGACCCAGATTTTCGATCTCCCGGTCAATCCTGGGGAAGCTGGGAGGAATCGGCCTGAATTCGGCAGTCAAGGTGAGGCAGATGGTGGTGTTTACAACAGCAGAACTGTAGTCAACGAGATCGCTGTGGAATAAAGTGGCTTGTCTGGTCACAAATCATGCACTTCATGGATGTGGCAACGGCGGCTGCAAACCATCTCTAAGATCTGCCAGGAGTGCAATGATGTTCTGGCACAAAGTTTTTGGGGGCTGCTGTTAGCCTCAGCAGGGGCTCGAAGCCTTTACCAGAGTCCAGAGGTGTGTTAACAAGCAAAGAATGCCGTTGTGAGGGTGACAACTTGTGGCCAGCTGTGCTTGCCGGGAAGGTCCATATCCTACGAAATGACTCGAAGAAATCTTTTACTGATGACCCAAAGTTGTTGGTGCCATATGTACTACTGAACTAACGCGATTGCCATTGACAGGGAAGCGCTCTGCTAACTCCAGTTGCATTTAAAGGCGTCCTCACGCCAATGTCCTTCGCGTCAGCTGTGCCAACGCCACCAAACTTGGAAGTGGCCCCAACCTCCAGTTCTTATGGTGAGGACTCACATTTGTGACCACTTACTATGACAATATGATAACTGGCTTGATGTGTGCATAAAAGACGATTCGGTTTTGGATGGAATCTGTTGGCTCGAATTGGGTATGCGTGTCTTTGGTTCAAAGATCATGAAGGCAGCACTGGCAGTCCATTTCAATGCTGCATTGGCACAGTAGCACCAGTGCAGCAGCAGTACAGGCATGAAACACTGCCGCCTACAAATGGACCACTGGCCAAGCACGTCATGGGACTTGCATGGGGCGTTCCACGTGATGCAGCAAATCCTATCATTCCTACCAGCTAAAACTATTTGCTGTGCATCCTAAGCCTGTGGGAATTCACTCAAGCTGACTGCGGTTCTCAAATTGCTTTCTTCTTGTGCTTTTCCAGCATCTGCTCTGGATGAGCCATCCATGGCGACGCCAGATCCATTGGGAGTTTCCACACCTCAGACGCCCCTAACAGGTTTGGTGCAGCTTTTCTGCACTGCGAAGCGGACTCCAGGGGCACCGTACAGGAGAAGACTCGATCGTGCCAATGGTGCAAAACAAAGGTATTGATCTGTTGCTTGGATGCTTGTCATTTGGGGCCTGACAATGAGGGCCCAAACCCATCTACACATCATGCCGTTCTGTTTGAAGGACTGGAGAGCCAAGTGTGCGTTGCAAATTTGATGCAATGTAGCTCTTCGTGGATTTTTAAGGACCATCACCGCAGTTTACTTCAGAGACAGTTCTCAATGTCTGACTTCCAAAATTTGGGAAACTGATAATGCCAAATCCTAAGTAGATGCAAGGGAGTAGTGCATACTGCACTGGAAGTGGGTCTGCTGACCACTTGAATTTCGAGAATTCCAGCTGCCTGGCACCAACTGCTTCTCACTGTTGTTAGCTGTCGCATAGGTACAGGCAGCTGGAATAGTTTATCAACATTCTTGTATTGTTCCTTGTGCTCAGTAATCCAATTTTCGCAGCCTTGATGGAATGTTGCCTTCATTGTACAAGTGATGTTCTGCAGAGCTGAGGATGGAGAGGCCCCTGCAGTGAAACTGCCTGCTTTTGGATGCTCAAATGAATGGAATGAAAACCCAAACAGTGCTGTCACTGACGATCAGACAACAGTGGCATCACACGAGAGCGAAACAATTGATGAGGTGGGCATTCTGTTCTGCACGTTGCTTCGCACACAAGCATTTTGAAGAAAACCAATGTTGTTGGATTTGTGCTTATCATCCACTTGGCAGTTGCAAGGGCTGGTGTCTGTCACTTTTAGACAAAGCAATAGGACTAGTGACGCTTCATTGTGGCTTGCCACGTCAAGGATGGTAATCCTTGGCCATTGTCACCTGCTGTTCTTATCTTCCCATGTAGCTCTATGCACATGGGGTGGGGAGTGAAGAGTGAGGTGTGTCCCACAGGAATTGTTCGCAACATGCCACCAGATGTCACTGGGCTGCAGTCAAATGCTTGACCCTGCCTTGAAGGTTGAAGGACAGTGTTTTGATCTGTGAAGGCCAATGTACTGAAAGATTTCTGAAAAACTATTACTGCAGTCAAGGGGGTGGGTTTTCATGAGGACGATGTCTCACGCTCTTTCTTGGCCATGTTCCCATTTTTGTTCACCTTGTGTGGAGATTGCATGTTGCCCTGGATATGGTCGACACTCCAAGACTAAATGCTGTACACGGTCTATTAGCATTTCCCTATGTGAAGCCATCTTGCCATTGAGACAGCCAAGTTATCGATCTGCAATAAGAAATTTCCACCCTGAGATAATGTTGGCATTCCCACTGCAGTGTGATCTCTGCAAGACGAATAGGCGCTGGATTTTCATGTACCTTTAGAGACAACCGGTAAATGTATTCTCGAAGCTGGCCCTACTGTGCTCCATGCGTTGTGCCTGCCCTCAGTGTGTGCTTGCGTTGAGCTTCAAGATATTTTTTGTCAAAAGTAGTCAAACATGGCCGAGTCAACTGTGCAGTGGTGCAATGGACCCAGTCTGTGGTTGCCAGCTCATACATGATGTCCAAAACCACTGTAAGAGGCACCTATTAAAATGAAGTCTTGCAACCCTTCTGCACACTGCTGCTGGCGCCGTGTTGAAGACCTGGACAGGCAGGGTTCATGTTCAAACTTGTGGCAACCTGGTGTGCCAGAAGCATCTCTGCCTGTACATATGCTGCCTTCTGCACTCCATGGCGAACCCTGAGAGCCTGCTGCCTTTACTGCAGGCATCAATGCGCATTGACTGTATTCATCAAAATATGCTGCGCTTGTGCTTGACAGCATTGCCCGTTGCCGGTCACATCCACATATGCTTCACCCTGCAAAGGTACATATGTGAAAGCCCCCAATGTGGTTTTGTTACTGTTGTTAGCTGGACAGCCCAAAGAGACTGCCGTCTGTGCTGCAGGCCACCATTCAAGAGATGGAGATGGACAGCCCAGACATCGCTGTCCGCCTCTTCAGTTGATGTCCTGATTCACATTTCTAACCAATAGATGCAACAGGGTGAGTGGACTGGGTGCACATTTTGCATGGGTGGACAGTTTTGAATCATTGCTGCCATTTCTTTTGGCACGACGTCACTGACATGCACATTTTCTTTACACTCTACACATCATAGATTGGGTGGCTATTGTGCAAGGAATCTGCTCCACCCAAGCGTATTATTAGGGTGTTGGGGTATTACCATTGCTTGAATTTTGTCATAGAGTATGGCTGGAGTATAGGAGTGAGAAGGTTGATTTGAATGGGATTGTGCAAAGGGCATTCTTGCAAATTGCTGACAAATTTATTTGGATCTGTTCCAGCACTTTTCTGCTCTTAAGCATATTATGGAGCGTTCTTCGTCACCACTGTCAGTGGGAGCTATGAGTGTCAATGCTGCCACAACATGTTTACGAGTTCTGGGTCCCTTTCCTTTCCAAAGTATGCGCCAAAACGTGCACCAAACCACTGGGTATACCAAGCCCACCTCAATTTAAGATTTCAGGGCACGCCCTGTCCTGTCAAAAAAATGTTTGTTGTCAGTCCAAAATACGATGCAAGGTGATATGAAGGTTAAACAGGACTCACCACGTGAAACATATTGATAGAGATGGGAAGATCCCTTCAGGCTGCCCAACAGGCCTTCATGGTTTGGCACCTGGCTGACCTGTTGCAGGCTGGTGTCAAAACTGGCAAGTCGGACACTGTTGGTCTGTAGTTCCTACAATTTGAGTGCTTTGAACGTGCCATCCTCATGTTGGCAGTACAGTGAGGGAACCCAGACTGACTCTACATGACAGTGACACGCTTGCCCTTACCCTTACTTGGAGATTGAACGCCAGAGAGAGGTCGTTGAAACTGCCAGATATTGCTGAGCCTCTGCGCCGCAGCCCCTCTCCCTCCGGCGGCAAATTGACACTGAATGACGAAGTCGACATAGCAATACCCTGCGGTGGATCCCATAACCCATACCAGCAAAGAGGATACAGCTTTGACTCACGGTTCCTCTGGTGCCAGGATTAGCACCTCAGCGGGGTGACACCCATAAAACTTGTTTTGTACGGATGGCTCCCACGGCCCAGAAAGTTGACGCAGCCTATTTTTCTCGAACAAAATTAGTCAAGCCACCCTTGTACTTGGCTGTCCGTGTTTCCCCTTTCCTGGTGTGTCGCTTCCTTGATCGGTTCATTGTTTCTTGTGACGCCACCTTCGCCCCAAGCCCCGGCATGCCTCAGTGCACCCCAAAAAATGGTCCGTGTGCGGGTTGATCGCGGCGTTGGCCTGGCCCATCTCGTTACCGAAAGCATTACAGCCGTTACACAGACCCTTTCCGCGCAGCCCGCGAACAATTTTCATGCGACCCACCCCCCTCCCCGGGCCCGATTATGTGATTGGAAGCCGCCTACCCGCGCAACGCCCCCCGCCCGACGCGCCCACAAGACGTCTCTCGCGATGGGCGGCTGCAGTTCGTCACCCTTGCAGCCCAGCGCTGCCGAGCCCCCGCCGCCGGACCCCCCGGCGCCCCCGGCGCCACCGCCCCCTCCGGCCCCCTCCCCCCCGCCCCTTCCCGCGGATCCCCCTCCCAAGATGGCCTCCAGCAGCGAAACGCCAGCCGACATGGCCCTTTCTCCGCACGAGACAATCCCGCCATCACCCGGACCTGTCTTGGTCTGCATCCTGGACGGCTGGGGGGAGAACAAGAACAAGGATGGATTCAATGCCGTGCACAGCGCGAGCACGCCGTGCATGGACGCCCTTGCGGAGAAGGCGCCTGATCGTTACCGCACGGTGCAGGCGCACGGCGTGGCGGTGGGGCTGCCCACGGACGCGGACATGGGGAACAGCGAGGTGGGGCACAACGCCCTGGGATCGGGCCAGGTGGTGGACCAGGGCGCGCGGCTGGTGGACATCGCGCTGGAGACGGGGTCGATGTTCGAGAGCGAGGGCTGGCGCCTGGTGGCGCAGGCGTTTGAGGGGAACACGGTGCATCTGATCGGGCTGCTGTCCGACGGTGGGGTGCACTCGCGGGCCGATCAGGTCTACAAACTGCTGCGCGGCGCAGCGGAGCGAGGGGCAAAGAAGATCAGGATGCACATTTTGACCGACGGGCGGGACGTGCCGGACGGGACGTCGGTGCAGTTTGTTCAGCAGCTGGAGCAGGAGCTGGCGGGGCTGGCGCGCGACTTCGGCGTGGACGGAAAGATTGCCTCGGGCGGCGGGAGGATGTTCGTGACGATGGACCGCTACGAGGCGGACTGGAACATCGTGAAGCGCGGCTGGGACGCGCACGTGCTGGGCAAGGCGCCGCACACGTTCAAGGACGCCGTGGAGGCGGTCAAGACGCTGAGGGGGGAGGGGGATGCCGCGAAGTCCGACCAGTGGCTGGAGCCGTTCGTGATCGTGGACGAGGAGGGGGCCCCGGTGGGCACGGTGGAGGATGGGGACGCCGTGGTGCTGTTCAACTTCAGGGCGGACAGGATGGTGGAGATCAGCAAGGCGTTCGAGTACGAGGAGTTCGCGGCTTTCGACCGGGAGCGGTTCCCCAGCGGGCTGCGCTTCGTGGGCATGATGCAGTACGACGGGGACCTCAAGCTGCCCACTAACTACCTGGTGCCGCCGCCTCTGATCAACAAGGTGTCCGGCCAGTACCTGGTGAAGAACAGAGTCAACACGTTTGCCTGCTCGGAGACACAGAAATTCGGCCATGTTACGTTCTTCTGGAACGGCAACCGATCGGGGTACTTTGACGAGGAGCTGGAGACCTATGTGGAGATCCCTTCGGACAACGTGCCCTTCAACCAGGCGCCGGACATGAAGGCGCGGGAGATCTGCGAGGCAGGCAAGGAGGCCATGTACTCGAAGCGCTACCAGATGGTGCGCGTGAACTTCGCCAACCCGGACATGGTGGGCCACACGGGGGACCTGGAGGCCACCAAGCGGGCGTGTGCGCTGGTGGACAAGTGCGTGCAGGAGCTGCTGGACGTC
>CAJHUC010002099.1:0-13715 GCA_905146915.1 Ostreobium quekettii
ATGGTGAGTGGATACAATCAAGTTGTAATATTGGAATACATCTCCCCATTGTATATTCTATATTATATTTGTAAGCTCACAATTTGCTTACTTCATTTTTATAAACCAGATCACCCACCACTTGAAGTTTACCACAGAAGATGAGACTGAAGAGGCGAAGGAGACTAAGGCAAAGGCAGCTGAAGCTGGTGAAGATGATTGGCTGGAAGCGCCTACCTTACCCTGACAAGGAACAAAAGCAACGACAAGAACAACAACAAGACGGCATAGGAAACAAAGAGAAGTTGCAAGTGAGAGCCCTCCCAATCCTATTCTTGAAGCAGTGACCACTTGGGCAGCACAACGTTGGCAGCCAATAGAAGCCGAAGCCCAAAAGAAGATGGACGCCTTGAGTTGGTGGCGAAAATATGAAAATTTCCATCTATTGATAGCAAATGTGGCGCGCCATGCACTCGCATTGCAAGCAAGCAATGCAGCTTCAGAAAGGTCATTTTCACGAGCGGGTCTTATTGTAACTAAGAAAAGGCATTGCCTTCGGGGAGAACAAATTGATGGTTTGAGTTTGGTAGGATGGCATTGTGACGAAATGCATAGGGAAGATGTGCCTCGACCATGGAAGAGATTACGGAGATCGGGGTTTTGATAGGTAGGACTATTTTTCTTGTGTCCCTATGTGATCGGCTATTATGGGTACTCCAACCCACTCCAGGCTTTGAGGTGATAGGCAGAACACTACAAGTAGTTGGATGGATTGGATACACGTACTCAAATTTTTGAATATCTTATTTATTGTGCATTGTTTCCAAATTGTTCACTTGTTGGCATTTGTTTGGTATTTTGTTTTGTTTGTATTTTGTTTTGTGTGATTGCACCTTCATGCATTGTATTATGCTGCTCTGCTTTTTTTAGTCGTTGCCTATGATGATGAGTGGTCGTGAGGGGCCTGCATTGTAGGTTTGTCCACTATCGAGGGGCAACTTTTGAACGGATTTAAGGCATTTTATTTCCCATTTAATATATTGCATGCCTTTGACTTGTTGTTTGTCTAATGGGCGTTTGATCTTTTGAATGTGTTGACTGCACCTTTATGCATTGCATTTGTGTTGCTTTGTTTTGACATTATGAGTTTACCTCCGATGATGAGCGGTCACATAAGCTTGCCCACTAACGAGGTAGATTTTAACTAGCTTTGAGATACCATAGTTTTCAAAGCGTTTGATGGGAGCTGGTCGGTTAGGGCGTTGAGGCCCTTGCATTGAGGTGACAAACGCAGCATTTGTGGACAATATAATGTGCCAACATGTGTCCCCCCTTGTGCATTGTGCAATCGGCTAGGCTATGCGGCCTTGGATTTGAGGCGACAATGCTATGCTTGGATAAACCCCAAACCTCTTTCAAAGTGTTTGATGGGCGCTGCTAGTTTAGGGCTTTGCTTGGTTAAGAGGGCAAAATGTAATATTGTAAGATTATTAACTTCACCATGTTCCTTGCTCCTAATTGTATGTCACCTCATGCATATACATATCTTGCAGCCTAGTGTGTGCGCTCTCTTGCGGCGTATTGTGCAATCGGTTGGGTCACCTTGCCATGCATCAAGGCAAAAACTGCAGCGCTTATGGGCAACTTGTGTGCCGGCGTGTATTCCCCCTTGTGCATTATGCGATCGGCCAGGCTGTGCGGCCTTGGCTTTGAGGCGACAATGCTATGCTTGGGTAACCCCACATGTCTGGCTATAGTGGAGCCGCTACACTCAGAGCAAGTGCATCTTCTACCTTAAAATATATCCAGTAGGACGCTGTGTGCTGGCGTGTGTTCTCCCTTGTGCATTGTGCGATTGGCTAGGCTGTGTGGCCTTGGCTTAGAGGCGACAATGCTATGCTTGGGTAACCCCACACATCTGGCTATAGTGGAGCCGCTACACTCAAAGCCAGTGCATCTTCTACCTTAAAATATATCTAGTAAGATACAAAGAGATGGGCAACACTACTTACTTTGGTAAATTTCCAATGGTGTTGGGAGGAAAACAAAGTTCCAGTGGTACGATACGGCATGATGCTAAAGTTAAACGGCAAGAGACAACAACCAGAACAACTTGGATGGCAAACAATGGTAAGAAATTCAACCAGGTAGTACTGTACAGTGCCAAGCTAAAGTTTGTGCCACAAAAAATTAGTAATATTGCCAAATAATTAAAAATAATAGCGCTCAGTGGCAAAGGAAAATCCCAAAACAAGGTTAACGGCAACTAACGGTATTCTAAGCCTAGTGCCAACTTCTATCACGAATCTTCTTAATAAATGACTCTAGTGCGGTCAATCTACCCTCACTCTCCACCAGATTAGCACGTGCTTGCCCAATCTCCTTTTGGGCTATCTCCTTCCATCTCTGAGTTCCCTACCCAGTATCCTTCATATATTTTGACTGCTGCTCCATTGTAGCTAAAGTGGCCTCCGCCATCATAACCAGCTGATCAAGGCCGGTTGCAGCACTCTGCAGTGCCATCTCCACTCCAACTATTTGTGATCTAAGGGCAACAATATCCTTATCTAGTCTGCCCGTCCGCCGTACAATCTTCTGGGCAAACTGAAAAATATCCTAGTGTAGTTTCTCAATAGTTGCATGTGCATCCTGGTCAACACTTTCACCTTGGCGCCAATGATACTGCGGGGCATGTATAAACTCCCGCTAATCAACCACTTGCTCCTAGTAGCCTGAACATCCTCTAGCTCCCTCACAATTGCCAATGGGTCCGTCCCTGGCTTGGCCCCATTCGCGTCCATGGGTTCCGCCTGAACGTCCCTCTCCCGGGTCCGGGGCAACAACTCCTGTGCTCCTGACCCTGATGCTGCCATGATTGCTCTACTACTAGGACACATACTATCATAGTATGTAGACTACATAATGTAGTCCTGGTCTTCTACCTCCCCGTAGTCCTTAAACGCACTGTAGCCTCTCAATTATGAATAACCCCAAGGATCAAGGGGGGTGTTCTATTCTCGGCCGGTGCCTAGCCTCTTCCACACCAAGTTCCTACTTACTACCCGTAGGTGAACCTGTGGTTGGCTTTCAGTCTGGGGGTACTAGGCCATGTGACCTTTCCCCGTCTGGTGCGTTCGGTCTATGTACGTATATCACAACACCCAAATGTACCTTGCACTGGCCGGGTGGGGTGGATGTGCATTGATGATTCTCTACGCTGGGCCTTACTGCCTGTTGCCTGAGAGAATAGGGGTGGACCACAGCCTACACATCCTCCTTTTAGATATGTTAGTTCTTGGCCCGTCCCCTAAAGCACGTACGTCCTGGCACTAGAGCCCGTCACCGCAGACCTATTTTGCCTACACCAGGGGGGAGGGCCTAAGCCTCCATTGGCATATTCTTCTAGTGCCGTCCGCCTCCTGGTTGTTACCTGTGGTCCCAAGCCTTGGCTCACAACCAGTTAATATATTGGTGTGGTACACTAGGCTTTAGGGATTGTTCCCTAGGGCACAAGCCTTGGTCCTCTTGCCTTAAAGTATTGTAAGGGTAAGTCCTCTTATCCTAAAGTGCTGTAGGTATGTCCCCTTGCCTCAAAGTACTATAGGGCGAGTCTCCTTGCCTCAAAGTATTGTAGAGCAAATCCCCTTGCCTTAAAGTACTGCAAGGGTGAGTCCCCTTGCCCTAAAGTACTGTAGGGATGAGTCCCCTTGCCCTAAAGTATTGCAAGGGTGAGTCAGCTGCTTGACCTGCACCGGGGAGGAGGGCCTAAGCCTCCCCTTGTGTATTCCCCCAGCATAATCCCCCGGTGCCCAGCTCATGGCGGTGCTGACTCGGCACTCAATACACCCACAGCACGGTCCGACTCCATGTCATAGCTTCCCGCCACTCCACTGCGTAGCCACGTCACAACACGACAATCCGCGTCACCCCACTATGTGGAATCTCAATTCCAATGAATGTTCTCCCCAGAATCTGGTGGCCACCGGTGCCACTCCCCGGCAATGGAACTCCCCACCTTGTGCCTCCCAGCAACTCCGCCGTGGCCACCTAGGACCTCCGCGATTCCAGGCTCCGCCTACTGCAATCAAACCCTTGAAGCTTGGCTCTTGTTCGCCCACCGCCGCACCGTGTCCTGCCAACCAATTTGGTTGGAATTTGAAATTCCGAACGGGCGCGGGCTTAGCCGGCTCAATCTCATGGCCCAGGCGGTTCCAATCCACTCCGCAAGCTCTGGCTACTCGCCGCCGCGTGGGGCCCCCTTGCTGCGCCCCAATCTGCATGCCAATCTCGACGATTGGTCATGCACTCGCCGCTCAACGCCTTGCGACCTAGGGCCTTGCAGTTCTAGCCGGTCACTCTCCAAACCACTACTCGATGGAATGGGTTGTAAGGGGCGAATGCCCTCCTTGGCTGGTCGGGACTTGGCCCGTTACCCGTTCAAATCGGGGTCCAGTCAGAAACGAGCTTGGCGGCAAGTTTTTGGTTACAGAAGTGTTCCGGTGTTCCCGTTTATATACCCCATGTCCAAGGCAGTCCAAGGGTCATGCCAGAATTGGGTGAGTCACCCAGATTCTGGCATACCCGCCCAGTTTTGTAATTTGAACCCCCCGCTTCGTGTCCGTTCGTCTCACCGACCCGTGGGTACCCAGCGCCACCCTTTACCGTATTGACCAATATGGCACTCAGCCCCTTTGTCTATTTCATCATCACCCAGCCCAGTTGCCCTTAGTAAACCCCACTATACAGCGCTTCTAAAGAGTTCCTATTGTACAATACCCAGTGCCTATAATATACAACGTTTCTCCCGTATTAATACACAAGACAAACCCCTTTCTGCACTAATGTACATACCCCCCACTGGGCGTCCCTCACACGGGTACTGGCTGACAGGATGGCCACTGCCTGAAGGGACAGGGTTGTGCTCCTTTTAGTCATGCAAGGTGACTCACCCTACGTGGCTAGGGGAAGCTGAGGGAAACTGGGGAAGAGGGAGAAAGAACGGAGCGCCCCAGGCTCTGAAACCACCTGATGCGCATGGAAGCGCGGTCAAGGGGCCGAGACATAATCTTGCACAACAATAATTGTTACAACAAAGGCTGAATGTTTTCTATCCCTTTGGGATACGCCCCAAAGGGTGGTTTAAAAAACCTAGTTCACCCATCCGCGGCAAAAACAACAAAAAGGCCAATATATAAGGTAATAAAGGACCGCCTAAGATGCAAATGCATCACGGACAAAAATAGATGGATTATTATAATGTGTTTCTAGTGACATCTTTAAATATTTCCCTTATACCTCAACTTTTCTTTCACTTTCAAGTTTGATTGAAGCGCTGGCCCATAGAGCAAGTCATGTGTAAGTCCTAGGAAACCCTTCAAAGTCTATTCAAAAATAACACACCCAATAGAACGGCGGCTTTTATGCAGCATTACAAACTGGCCAATTGAAACATGCAAAGAACAATAAACCCATATTGCAGCCAGGGGGTATGAAACAACCGAGAAGTTTGTCTGTCCCCTGTAACAATTGCGTGTTGGTGAGAAACGGCACGTGAAGCAACACCAAAATAGCTCAGAAAGCGAAGGCAATGGCACCAACAGGCTGTGCACACACTTGTGCCTCTTGGCGCTTCGTCTCAACCCACAACACGGTGTTACATGCATCCGTCCATTCACATCGACTACGTCCAACGAAGCCCAGCCTCCACCCCACGCACAGCCTAGGCCCCCTTCCACGTTCAGCTCAGGGCTCATATATCCTCTAATTAATGAAATGATATGGTATTTCCAAAAGGAGCTGCGCATATTCGTAGCTCACACATCTTTCACACCGAATCACATGACGCAGCAAACCATGTCACATCAGCGGCCTAAACACATCACCTTTGGACACCATGACACCAGGCAATACTCCCTTCTGACCTTACCTTTACATGCCCTTTATCAAAACGCACCACATGGCACGGGCGTTGCGTTGCCGCCGTTGACAGCGCTCGGCTCCCTGGCCCCCCTCAATGTGAAAACGATACTTTGTTTTCATATTCAGCACTTGTCAACGAATCGTATATTCTATCAGATATTCAAAATGCTGCCACTCTTCACACCAGCTAGGTGACATCGCCCCGCATCAGGTCATATCAATTTACATTCAATATAATCCATTCACACGCCATTTTTGCCTTTCTCACACGGCGCAGCTGTGTGCGCAACATGGCCATGTCAATCGCCAAGCCGCGCAACATGGAATCACGGGTGCCTCTCAGCACCTGAATGCGGAAGCGGAGCATGAACCACAACAGGTTTGCGACCTCCCTGTAGCCATTTTCGCACTTCCACCTTTGTCTTACCCCTTCTTTTCAGCTCGCTTATCGCTCTCTCACGACGATTGAAAGCCGCCATGGCGTCCATAACCGAAGGCGACATGCCCTGACGAAGAGGGGGACCTTTTTTCATCGCACACAAGTCGCCGTGCTTATGCAAGAGAGCCTGCAGTTCTCCATCCCTTTGGTGAGCATTAGCAAGAGTCCCATCTCCATTCGATATAAAGAAATGGGCAGCAAATCTGCCCTCAGCCTTGGCAATCTTTCCCTGGAGAATTTCATATGCCACGAGCGGCATTGGTTTGTTCTTCTCCTTCTTCACCCGGTTCAGTTCGAAGCCACGCCATGTCATATCCCAGGCAGCTGCCAAACCCTTAAGGGTTACAAGCTTGTAAGCCATACTCTCAAACTCCACAAAGGCACTCTCCACCAGCAGATCCGGCAGCTCCTCAGTGTCAGCACTGCGAAAAAGAGACTCTCGACCTTCCGTCGCCAATCTATACAGGATTTCATCCTTGGCCTGAGCTGCCTCCCATTCACTGATCACAAACTCCCGCAAGTCCTTCGCCCTTTTCCAAGGGACGCCATACATGACTTCCCCATGTTCCAGGGTGACTTGTGGTTCCACACCTGGCTCCTGACTGCGAGCGTACATGAAGTCGCCGAGTTCTTCGAACAAAGCTTCCACATCATGCGCCAAAGGGAGCTTGCATAACTCCCTCCATTGTGCGATCTTATCCTCGCACCTTCCCACGTTGTTGGGGGAGTCATGGCTGGCCATCCTAAGCTTGGGGATAGCTCAGGAGCCCTTTCACACGCTGGCACTCCATTCTAGCGATCACATATGGCATCAAAGTGGCATATGTGCAGGTTCCTGTCTTGTAGCATCAACGTCTCAGTACATGCCCAAAATGGACATTCTCGGGTTCTACAGACAGGCCCTAATCTCTGGATATATGTGACATGCACATGTCATTTTTCCCTACACAACATGCCTTACATATCACTTATTTTAGGGGCCATTTTCTGTAAAGCCACTGTAACTGGGTCCCTAGAGCCCGGGTTGAGCTGTGATTTGAGAATTCTATCAATTCTGAAACTGCCCTAAGAAGCCTAAATCTGGTATGTATGTACTGCAATTTGATCACTGAGTGTGATAAAATCATCACATCAGTCATCCAACTTCACATAGCAGAGATAGTTGACTTGGCGGACGTTCTGCGAAGTTGCAGACATCCTGGTCACATCACACTGTCCCAAACTATATACGAACCCTGTGGCGCCCGATCCACACCCGATACTACCTGATTCTGCCACTCCTGGCACCCGTGCATAACGTTTCTGGTATACCGTCGTTGCTGAGACTGGCCCTGTCGCTGTCCTGTGAGCTGCGTGTCGAGACCTTGAACGTTGAGTGTCCTTGCTGTAGATTTCTGGGGTCATTCTTTGGTGCTTCTGATCCATTCTGGTCGTCACGGGGAGCCAGCTGTGCGTCCGATGAATAATCTATTATGTTCCATAATGTGTTGTCATTATTGGCGACCCGAACAAACAATCATGTGATTTTGAACTTCGACCCAATAAAGTAATGGCAACAAACTCGTGAAAATAGTCACCAATAATCAGATTTTCCAGCCATGAATCTGGCAAACTTGGTGAAGTTTGGAATTCAATTGGCGCAACAATCGTTTTGCTCACATCTCAACTTTGTTTTCATTTGTTCGTTATTTTGTCTTTCTTGTTGTTGACATCACGATATTGGGTCTGCAACCCCAAACCAGCTACCAGAGAGCCCAACAAATTGAGGGCGTTCCTGATACGCAGACACCAGACTGGTACCGAGACCGGTACTGAGACCAGTACTTTAACCCTCAAAATCCAAAAAGCTAAAACCCGGTAAAACCCCTAAAACCCTAACCCTGAAACAAACCTAGCAAGGCCGATCCCAGTACCGGTCTTCGTCCCTGTACCTGTACCAGTCTCGGTGCCATTCTCGGTTCTGGTCCAATATCTCTGCGTATTGGGAACACTGCGGACATATTCAGCAACACCGCAAACACTGTGCAGCACCGACGGCAACACTCTGAAGTCGCGGAATCCATCGTGGCGGATCGGGACGCCATCAGGGTGGGCGGTCCGGACACGGACCTGCAGGAGGCCGTGGGGGAGAACGTGGTGGTGATTGCCAAGTACAGGGCCCGGGTGGCCAGCCTGGAGCAGGAGATCAAGCGTGCCAGCGGTCTGCCCACGGACGTGACGTCCATACAGAAGGTGGCCGTGCAGGTGGAGGACTCGCGGTCGATTGGGGGGGTGGCCGCCGGCGCTGAGCGGGCGCCAATCGGGGACGCGGGCCCTGAGGGCGCCGCGGGCGGGTCCCCGGACGACAAAGTCGAACGTGGAATGTGGCTTTGAGGTCGCGGCGGTGGGGTTTCGCGAGGCATCGTGATTGCAGGGCTGCGTTGGGGATATGTTGGAGCTTATGGCCTCCGGTTAGTGTTTGGATCCGCTATGGTTGCGCGCGTGGCCCGTGTCGGCCGAGCTGTCTGCAGAGTCCCCGCCCGGCAGCTGTGGACGTCAGAATGGGGACATCGCCGAAGCACATGCTGAACTGGGGTCTGACTGGAGCAAAGCTGAATGGAGGCGATCACCAGAGCATCTGAGCGCTGAAAGGTGGTCCGTCAGTGGCTTGGACGGGAGGACAGGAATTGTGTGTGCGCTGCTGTGCCTCAGGTGTGTTGGGGGGAACGTGGTGCCCGTCTTGCTTGTGTTCTCCCAACGAAGCTTGAAGCAGCAGCAGGCTTGCTCTTGAATGATGCAGCACCATCCAAGGGTGCAGTGTTTCAGAGGCAACGGGGCGTGGGCCGGACGCCGTGGCCGCTTGTATGCTGGGTTAACGTGCCACTCTGCTGCAAGACAATGTCCAAGCAGGTTTGCCCAACTTGGCCTGCTGCGTCAGTGTGACTTCTTGCCGGACGTGTCCAGTCAGGTGGTAAGCTGGGGCAGAATCTGCTCAAAAGCTGCGAATCTGGGAGCATTGTGTCAAGCTGTGCTGGGTAAAGCTTGAGATCTGTTCAGTAAGCAGGACACTGCGAATTCATATTGGCATTCTGAACGCATGGACTGGTATGTGGCTGAAGCATGGAGCATGGTGGTTGTGAAGTGTCCTAGCACGCAGGTGTGCACATTATCTTTGGACTTGCTTGAGTGCTCTGTAGAGAGATGGAACAGTTCTGGTGGAGGACACAGGGGTGCTGCCAATACAGACCGAGTGCGCTTAAGGGGCTGTCAAAGCCACCATTTTTGTGCTGGCATGGAAGCATTACCTGCCCAACAGGCAGTCAGGGGTATGCGAGATATGGCCATCATTAGATGCGAATATATTATAGAGGTATACGAATATCCAGCACCAAAGTGCCAGTAGGCATGTTAACGACAGCACAGTTCTTGGAATTTGCTGGTGGCAGCTTTGCCTAACATTTTCAATGCGCGGGCATGTATTGGAGGTGACCATTCCATTGTTCAGCTTCTCAAGATTGGGCTATTGGCTTGAGAAACCAGCAGCATGAAGCAAATGGGGTCTTTGCGTGACCCAAACTGCATCGCCATCCATCACATTTGGTCCAGGTGAATTGAGAACGCAATCTGGTAGGGACATGTGTGGGCCCATTGGAGACTTGGAAGGAAAAACTCCATCTTTGCTATAGTGGTGGTTCAGTACAAGGTGAGTGGGTGGGGGCTGCACATAGCCTGTCCAACATGCTGTAACAACATGCGAGCAAGAAGGGAGCTACTACCCAGGCAGATCTCTATGAGAGCAATTCGTGTATCCATTGTGCTGGTGGCTCGTATCTGGGTGCTGCTTACAACGTGCCAGCTTCGCATGGAGACGGCCTTCCTCACATGCATACACAAGCTAGCAAAACTGCAATGCAATTGACAGACCCAACAAAATCCACCACTGCGCTGCTTTACAGCGGCCAAATGCCACTCCCTCGCCCATTCCGGCATCCTGTAATACAAGTCATTTTATGGGTGCGCTCGCGCAACACTCAAAGAATCAGGTGCCCAACTGCACTCACACAAAATGTTGCCACGCCTCTCCCCCACGCGACACCACCCCATTGATGCAACTCGTCTGCGCCGGAGCATCGCACCATCGCCATGGCACGCTCTTTATGCACCCTGCCCCTGCTGGCCCATGACACACCACTGTGTCTCGCCAACAGACACCTCCAAAGCCTAGCTACGCCGCCCCTGCTGCAGAACCCCAACGTCACGGCTAAGCATACATGGTCCAGACTGGTGTACAAGCCGCTGCCCACACCTGAGCACACATCCTCCGACCCATGTTCCAACCCGAATCTCCTTATTGACCACCTCGACGTGTCAACAGTCTTAGCACCATTGGGCACAAATGTCGTAGAGGGGCTTGAAAATTTTCAACTGGACAGCCGCAAGGTTGTTGATGGCTGGCCCCAACGATTCACAAATACAAAGACAAACACACCCACGCACTTCCTACACACCCTTCGTGGGGGGGCTGGAGTCCTGCCTCAGGGTGTTGACTTTCCGCACACTGCATTGCTGGTGGGCAGTGTGCCTGGGGCAGCGTGTCGCTCTAAAGTGTATATGCACACGACACTGCCTTATGGACTGGCCTGGCAATGCACGCCACTCAAACCGATCTTTATCTCTGGGATCCACGGCATGGTTCCAAGCCGACCACGGCCTCAGATTGCTAGGCTAGCTAAGGTTATAGGACACCAATGTACTCCCCCCAACGTGGTGGACAAAATCAACCAAATACTCGTTTGCTGTGGCTGATGTGGATGCTGGCGGACACTGCAGGCGCAGTGAGACCGGCCCTCCAGTTCCCGTCCGTCAGCAGTCTGCGGGGTATGAGCATGACGTCCCGGAAACTCACCCCCCGATAGGCCACCGTCATCACGACGTCTGAATCACAGTTCACCGCGAACTGGACCACGAGTTCGCCCACCAGGATCGAGTGGTGGCGGATCGGCGAGTTTGAGGAGGACGACTCTGACACATGCAAGAGGACGTCATCGAGGCCCTCCTGCAGCTTGCGTGCGCCCTCGACCATTAGTTCCACCAGGCCGCCGTAGCCCAGCTTCAGGCCATCCGTTTCGATAGCGTACAGCAGGCAGATGGTGAGGGCCCCAGGCAGGAAGATGGTGTGGTGGTCGTCATCGTCCAGCTGTACCTTTTCGCTGTTTTCGTCAACCTCACTGATGGGCGTCAGCTGCACGATGGTACCCTTCATGTTCGCCTGATAGAAGCAAGCCACCAGCCACTAGTGAGTCACTGACTGTGAATTGCACTTGTCAGAACTTTCAAAAGAACAGCACCATCCTCACACTTTTCAGCTCTGTTCTGTTTTCGGCCACAGAACAGAATGTCTTCCTGACAAATGATGTGAAACATCCCCACTGAACTTCCATTTCCACTCCACATTCAACGTCTCCTCAGTCAATATCATTGCGAAGGAGAGGGGGTTGTGGATTGATATGGATGGCCTTGTCAGAGCTTTTGAATCAAAAGTTCAGCACCATCCTCACACTTTTCAGTTCTGGTCTGTTTTCGGCCACAGAACAGAATGTCTTCCTGACAAATGATGACAAACATCCCCACCGAAATTCCATTTCCACTCCATATTCATAGTCTCCTCAGTCAATGTCATTGCGAAGGAGAGAGGGTTGCAGATTGATATGGATGGCCAATGAACTAAGAGTCTGCTACAAATCCAAACATGGAGTTGTGGAGTTGGAGTTGGGTAATTCAGTGCACTGAGTGAGCAATGCATCCCATGGTAAACGGTTGCTACATTTGTACTTTGGGACCTGGTGGGGGCAACGGGGCAGTCTCTTTCTGAGTATGCTTGAGCACAAACAGTTGACTCTAAATGAAGTCAATCATTGCCAAAATGAACAACATCTGCAGCCAGGGGAAGCGCTGTGTGCACAGTTCATTTTGCATATTTGCCCCTTTTCAAGGGGTGCGTACAGGGCTGCTGCATTCTGCATGAATCTGGACTCACTTGCACAATACTTTATGCAGCTGCTTCCATTCAGTTGGATGACACTGCACAAAACAAGCTGCGAAACAGGGCATTGAGCACACATCTGTATATGTTGGAGCCAGCACATGGACTCCTCATAAGGGACCTTCAACATCCTTTTTCGAACGTTGGCTGCACTATGAAATCTGAGGAGTATGCTTCCTGCATAGAAACTTCTAGTGTTGTGAGCCTCTCCTGTAGTATGTGACTTTTGATTATCTGCTACAGCATGGCACAGTGCAGCATCGTTTTGGGTGCCCTGTCCACGAGCTATTTCTTTTTTACATGGTAGTCTTTGGTAGTGTACAAGGCCATACTGCCTTGCACGCTCTGCAATTTGCACTCGAACAACTCAGAAGCCATCACAAGTTAGATGTTTGTGCACCTGCCGTCGCTTCAAGGTGCAAGGCAGTTGCTTCAAATGGGTTTTGGTACAGCTAATTAACTGAATTGCCAGCAAGCTACCACCAGTATGTGCATTACCAAGCTCCAAGAGCACGAGTCTTCACATGAAATCGAACCTTGTGAATCCCATTCAACATCTTCGATGAAATGGTCTGAAGCCCCTTCCACGCCTTTCCCTTCCTGGCGTTCGTCCAGTGCCATGTGTGGGGCAACTGCACAATGTCCCTAGTGTGTGCACCGTCCCCAACCACATGCAGTGTCGCACCAGGGGGAATGCTGTCAACCAGGACATCCTTAACAGCACTTCGCAGGTCTGCCTGTGTGAAGTTGGAAGAATCTGTGTCGCACGGCACAGGTGCAGTCAGGGCCACGTTGCTACACTTCCACAGCACATAGACAACAACTATAGACATCAACTGCCCAAAAAATTGCTGCGATACAGTTTACCAGCTTTCAACAATGCTGAAAGCCAAGATGGACTTCTTTTGTTGCACCACAATGAAAGATAAGATTCAAACACTGGAACAATGCATTGCAACAAGGATGGGCATTGCTGGACCAGTCTGGCAGCCATGGATCCAGGCTACCACTTAGAGGTTAGGGACCCTTTGTGTGTACAGGATGCTTGTGTACATGTCCAGCTGGGTTGCAAGAGCAGGACACTTGGTGGAAAGGGCACAAAGGTAAGTGCCACGTTCTGATGCCCAAAGATGCTCATAATACTGACCCCGTTGCTGGCACACATCCCTTTGGAGTCTTCACTATCACATGACAACAGCCACACAAAGTCCAGGTGATGAGTACATCTTCACAGCTTGAACAGACTCTGCTTGAAACTTCAGCACTGCCCCAAGTCACACTCTGTTGCCTTCTTTCTCTCCTCACAAAAACGTATTGGCCTGGAGTGGGTGCACACAGCTGGCCATGGTTGACAGC
>CAJHUC010002100.1:0-24022 GCA_905146915.1 Ostreobium quekettii
TCGCATGTCACGGGGTGCGGAGGCCTTGGTGGGGGGTGCAAGATGCGGGGATGTGCCAAATTGTACGACATGGTACAATTTGCGAAAGGTCACACTTACAAGTGTATTGGCTCAAATATGGTCTAAGCCACCACAATGCCCCTTCTTCATTACTTCAGGGCGCCTGTCTTTCTATACTAGTCTTATATAATATTCTATTCCATACTTTATTGTAGCATCTGTGACCCCTTTGCCTAAAGGCCAAAGGTCAATATGCTGCCCTCTTGTTGCTCCAACTAGTCTCCCAATACAATCAGCATAAAAGCCACATCACAGGGTGGAGGCATTCTCAGCACCCCTCGTAACTTTCCGGACGACTTTCGGGACGAGCCACAATACTGCAACACAGCACCAACCTAAGAACACCCCACCATATGCCTCCAATTCTAGGGAGGAGTCCTAGCCAGAATTGGTTGTGATCATGATGCATGATTTCCGCGTCGCTGGCAATTGTCAGGCCACCCCACACATCACATCATCGACTGCCTTTCATTTCAAACCATTTCCACAAGCAAAACATCTATTCCAAAGCTGCCAATCCAATTAGCATTTTGGCGGCATTTTCACAGTATTCTTGTCCCTTTTAATGATGATTCTGCCTTTCTAGCCCAGCACCCATATGGTATCTTCCATCCTTTTTTGGGTGTTGTGTTTTTCCAATTTCGACACCTCCCTTTTTGGTACATGGATGAGCATCCTTTTCGTGCTTTCAAGCCATACTTAGTGGCTATCCACATCAATTCTGACTGGTCTTTGGTGTTGTGACACCCAATCAGTCGCCATCAGTTAATCATGAGCTATTTACTGAGCGACGTGGCAACATGACTAATGGCGAATTTAAGAGTGTCCAAATTCCAGGCAACAAACTTGGTGGACAATCGTCTTCAACTTAGAATAGGGGAGTTATAACCGGGTGCTTAACCCACAAGGATTCGTAGGTTCTAAAATTGAACCATCTTCAGTCTTCGTTCGGACCATATAAACACAAATCTTCTATCTCATGTACAATATTACACTTAATTCACCATGCACATTTGGGACCGCTAACATTTTATTATTAACCAAGGTTTGTTTGTCACCATTTTCTCTTCACTTGTTTTGAACTTGTTTTGCTCTTTCTTCTTTATTCCTCTGATCCAAGGCTCCACTTTGATGCTTGTTGGGTGGACTCCACATGGTACTTGACAAGGAACAATGTGTTACACCTTCCACCCAACCTGGGGCTGTTGTTTGGCGCGATTGTGGAAAGCGAGGATTTTGAGATGCCAATGGAAGTGGCCTTTACGATCAGTAAAGAGAGTTTAAATTGAACGGATAGGCCAGGGCGGGACAATTTGTGAAGGACACTCACGCAGTCTGGTTTTGGCATTTTCGTCAGTCAGTGGACACCTTCTCACTCTCACCACAGCCGAGGTCGCACTCTTGTTGTAAGCCTATGCACCTCGCTGTGTCGCCACTATTTTCGCTGCTTCACTTCGCGAAGTGAAGCCAGCGCAGGCCCTTTGGGAACTCTGTCTCTCCACGTGGACTGCGATCCATGCTGCACCCCGGCACAAGTGGACCTTGTGCCGTGCCTTCCCTTCATGGGAGACCTCGGAGCCCAGCTGAACCAGATCTCGGAACAGCTGGCGCAGTTCTCCGCGTTTGTAGATGCCAGATTGAAGATCTTGGAGCAGCCTCAAGCTGCCTTGGCCGCCCCCGGTGGATCTGCCGCGGGGGGGCATTCTGGTGGAGCTGGAGGAGCCACAGCGAACCAGCCCAACCAAGAGGCGGAGCTGCTGGAACGCTACCAATCAGTGTGTGTCGCATTGACGGGCTGCCTGCCGGATCGCCCTTTGCAGGAGTATTGTTGTGACTCAGCCTTGGGGCTTTCGCATTGGGAGTCCAATCCAGTTGGCAGACCTCCGTGGGTGCGGGGTGCGGGCAAGCATTTCAATCTCCTCGACACTTGCTACGGTCAACGACTGGCTAAAGAGCTGGGCGAGAACAACCCTTTCTTTCACGAAGTCGCCGGGTGGGCGCCTGTGGCGAGCTACTTGTTTGACACGGTGGCACAATTGTGTTTGATTGTCGGGCACCCCAACTTCCCCCACCCCCAGAGAGCGCAGTTGGTGGGCGTGACCGAGGCTTTGCAACAGACATTGGATGCGGCGCTGGCCCGTTTGAGGGTCCACGAGTACCATGCTCAGTTCGATCGCTGCGGCGTTCCAGCCACAGCAGGATTCCAGGCTGCGCTCGCATTGGAAGGTCAGCAATTGGCGTACAGGCCCACAATCGCCGTCCAGTACGACAAGCAATTGCTTGAGTCCGTTCGCAAAGCCCATAGGAAGCTTATCGCCGATGGATCCACCAAAACCGCAGGAAATCGTTCGCGGGGTGGAGATCACAGCAGCAAGCGCCAAGGCAATCTGACTGGCGGCAAGGGCAAGGGCAGCTCCAACGGTTCCAACAAAGGGGGCAACGCCTAGCCCCCCCTTGGGTACCGGCCTCGCGAGAATGCGGGGACGGGGTAACTGGCAACGCATGGCAGGTCACCGGGTAGCAGGCACGTCAGGCGCGTGGGGCGTCCCTGGCGCGTCATCTTTGACAGGTGCTGCGACTTCAATCAATGCCCAGTCACGCTAGACATTCGGTACTGTCGCGCACCCGATACCGGCAACTGCAGTCCCTGTACCGCAAGTACAACGTCAACCCAAGAGACTTCCCGGCGTGTCGAGTCCGGGCAGCCCTACCAGTATGGAGACGGATGATATCGGACCTTCGGGTTCTGAGCTGGATCCGGGACGGTGTCCCCATCTCATGGCAGTCCGGACCACCGAGACCGTTCCATCACAGGAATTCTGTCATGCAAGGGGAACATCGGACGGCTTGGGAAGACCAGATTCTACCACGCTACATCCGAATTGGGGCTCTCAGACCAGCATCATGCCAGGATTACGTCAGCAGAGCCTTCCTAATACCGAAATGGGACGGGGGTTATCGCTTAGTGATCGACCTCCGACATCTCAACGCACATTGTCGGGTGCCGACAACCCGTTTTGAGACACTGGCGACACTCTCCGGATGGATGGAACCGGAGAGTTGGATGATTGCTTGGGATTTCCAAGACGCCTACATGCATCTGAGACTACAATCGGACTTCATCAAGTATGTGACAATTCAAGTGAATGGCGAGTATTGGGAGGTTCCCACCCTTTCCTTCGGGTGGTGCGGGAGTCCGTTTTACTTCACAAAACTACTCCGGCCTTTAGCCACCTTCCTTAGGGCAGCATATCGTGTCCTCCCTTGAATTTCCCCTCCCTTCGCCAATTGTGGGAGGCGAACTACTTCATCAAAATCCTGCCCTATTTGGACGACTTCCTAGGGGCAGGAAGCGACAGGCGGAATTTGCGAGCCTGGGGTGTCCTAGTGAGGGCGCTCCTAAGCGACTTAGGATTGGAGATCAAAAACTCCAAATCCATCTGGGAACCAGTGACTTCGAAGGTTCACCTCGGCCTGGTTGTGGACTCATGGTGGGCCATGTTCCTTTGCCCGCCGGACTCCTTGAGAGTCCTCCAACAGTTGGCGAAGGACATCATCGTCAATAGCAACTTGAATGCACGATTGGTCACGGCTAGGAAGGTGGCCCAGTTCTGTGGCAAGGCGAACGCCTTGGCCCCGGCGATTGCCCCAGCCCAGTATTTCCTGCGCGAGCTCTTCTCCAGTCTACGGAACAAACAGAGCTGGAGCTCCCCAGTGTGCCTCAGTCGCGAGGCATTGGCGGATCTCCGTTGGTGGACGCAAGTTCCAGACAGGTGGCAGGGCAGAGCCTTTCTACGCCAACCAACGTCAGTATCGATGGCGACCGACGCCTTGGATTTTGGATGGGGCGCCGCCTTGGAGGATCCCCATTGCCTAACCTCGGCCCAGCCCCTGATAGAGCGAGGCTTCTGGATGGCGCAGGAGAGGATTTGGCATATCAACTACAAAGAGCTGGAAGCGATCCGTTTGGGGATCAAGTGTCTCTTGCGGAACTTGACCAACTGAACAGTGCATCTACAAACGGACAGCCAGACAGTCTGCTGCATTTTGGAAAAATGGCGCTCGAGGGCACAACCTCTGCACCACGAGCTACGCAAACTGTGGTGGCTGCTGGACACACATCGCATTATGGTGCAGCCCCAATGGATTTCAACAACAGAGAACGCGATTGCAGACGTGCTCAGCCGGGAGACAGACAAGGAGGACTGGCGCCTATGTAGACGTGGCCGCTCAGCTTTTTTTCTGTTATTTTCTGTCCGTATTTTTTTTCAAGACAAAAAATCCGTCCGTCACTTTTCTGTTGCTTTGCCGGGGCCGGTTTTCTGTTGCCGTTTATGCCACGTCAGCTTCCAGTTTTTTGGCTCTGGAGCTGTCCGTCAAGGGGGTGTTTGCAGCCACCAATTTCTGTAAAGATGTTTTTTTTTCCGTTGCCTTTCCTGGCATTCCGTTGCCATCCATCATGGACTTTGAGATTCTGGAAGCTTGTCGCGAATAGAGGCGTATTGAATCGCTGCCAGTACTTGGCTGGAGGCAGCACACACACAGAACACATTATCACGGCATACTATAAATCATAAGTGCTGGCCCTTCCCAGCAGCGATCGCTGCCGGTACTTGGCTGGAGGCAGCACACACACAGAACACATCATCCCGGCATACTATAAATCGCCAAATTCGCGGGCCCCTTCCCGGCGTCGCTGCCCGTTAGCAACTGAGCGGCACGGGGCACGTACTCCGGCGTACTATAAATCATAAGTGCGGGCCTTTCCCAGTAGCGATCGCTGCCGGTACTTGGCTGGAGGCAGCACACACACAGAACACATCATCATAGCATACTATAAATCATAAGTGCGGGCCCTTCCTGGCAGCGATTGCCATCGATTTTTTATGGAATTCTGTCAACCTTTGTGGTCCGGTCAGCGGTTCTGTTGCGGGTGCCTATCATCCGTAGACGGCGGCGCGAATTCTGTAACACTTGGTTTCATTCTGTAAGGTTGTGTGGATTTCTGTAGTTGTCTATGCTGACGTCAGTATGGCCCTACCCGTTTCTGTAAAACGCTTTTTTTCTCTGTGGCTCCCTCATAAATTCTGTTGATTGTACAGAATTTTAACGGAGCCAAACAAATTCTGTTGGGGACGGACAGATGGGGCCACGTCTGTGCCTATGCCCCACGTGGTTTTGGCGCCTAGATCTGCGCTGGGGCCCACACACTATCGACCGCTTCGCCAGCTGCCTCAACCGCCAAATCGAATGGTACAACTCAAGGTGGGGCGACGTAGGGTCAGAGGGCGTGGATGCATTCGCCCAGCACAACTGGCCCGAGGAGAACAATTGGTGCAATCCCCCCTGGTTTCTGCTACCTCGCGTGGTTCAGCTCCTTCATGATCTTCCGCGCGTCCAAGCCACCGTTCTCGCCCCGTATTGGCCGGGCGCGGTTTGGTACTGACCATTGAAGGCGCTTTCCAACGATTCTTGGATTCTGCCTTGATCTCCGACCCTCTTTCTACCGGGCCGGGAGGCGCAGGTGCCTCAGGGAGCAGCGCGGTGGCACGTCGAGGCTTTTCGAATAGACAAGGCACTGGCGACCCCTCACGCCATTGATCCAGCCAGGCACACTACTGCCGCTCGCCGCCTCTGGCCTCCTCGATCACGACGATGAGCAGAGCATAGTCGAAGCCCTCCTTTCCTCGAATGCTCCGTCAGGCCGCCGCTCCATATGGTCTAAGTTCGGCAAATACTGGCGCTTCTGCTCGGAGGCCAAGCGCGGGTGGAGCCCCATACCGACTGAACAGCCGATGGTCTGGGCTTACGTACAATCTCTGCGGGACAGCACCCGCATCCAAGTATAGAGCGTGCCCCAGTACATCAGCGCAATTGCCACGGTGCACCGGTGGCTGGTGTTCCCCGACCTGCGCCCCCATGACTCGGTCGTGGAGCAACTTCTCAAGTCGTGGCATCTCAAGGTCAGCCCCCTTATCTCCAAGAAGCAGGCTGTGCCACTCCCCACTTCGATTGTCCTCCAGCTGGCCGAGGAGGGGTGCCGCAGGCATGCTCCATAGGAGATCCGCGCGGCCTTGGTGGTGGTTTTCGACACAGCCTTTTTGTCCCGGGCTGATTCTTCCTTCGCGAGGGAGGTAGGCGATGTATCCGTGTTTGAGGGACCTTCTCCGGCGATCTTGTTTACAGAACGCAGATACAAGGGCAAGCAGGTCGCCAATCTATCGTTCCGGCGCCGCAGTTTTCAAACGGCAGGCATCCCTGCCTTCCCTTCCTTATTCAGACGGTGGGTGGCTACCTGCCATGCGGCGTGGCTTCAAGCCAACAGGCCAGAGTCTTCCCTTCTTTGGCAGCTGCCGGACGAGCCGGCCCCTACGGCCAGGTTTCTTGGGACTTGTTTTGATGTGGCGAGCCGGATCCATTTCAGTGACCTTTTCGGTGATGGTGTTCGTTACACCCACCACGATGTTCGTCGCGGGGGGGCCACCGCCGCTTTTGCGGTTGGCGCACCCCTCCAGCGGGTTTGCTACTGGGGTGGATGGTCTGTTTCTTCCGACAGTGTGACCAAGTATATTGACTTCACACACGTCGCCACCCCCTCCGATTTCCAAATGTTTGGCTGGCTACGAGGGACGGGGGAGCAGCTGGCTCAGCAGTTCAGCCATCTCTTTCAAGCTGCAGCTCCCTCAACCAGCAGTGCTTCCCCTGGCCCTCCTCCGCCTTCTTCACCCAGCTCCTATTTCGATTCGGGTGACGATCTATAGCCCCGTCCAGGCTCAATCTACCTTGGCTGCCCTGCTTCCCCTCCACTGTCTGGTCAAGCTCCTCCCGCCTTCGAAGGCTCGTCCTGAAGCCTGTCTACGCTTGGGGCAGGGGCTCTGGGCCCCTCATTGTCGGAAAGATGGAGGCAATTCAGATGGGAGAGGCTCAGCTGGACCAAGTTTGATTGATTGCATGCAGATGTTAGCAGGGATTGAACACTTTGTTTGTATGTCTGATGTTTGTAGACAATTTCATTTCTGGCACAGACCTTTGGTCTTTTGTGCCTGGGTGGGAGAGGACTGCAGTGTACATTTAACATCTCCACAACCGCCCTTGCGCCTTCGCTTGTATGGCGCGGGCCGCATGGCAGGAATCTGCAGCCGGGGGGGTCGGCAATCCAAAAAACGTCCCTCCCGCAGGAGCAGCCTGACCCACGGCCACCACTGGCGCCCGGATTGGCCGCCGCAGGCCCTCCCATGCCTGCATGACTAACCGACACCTGGGTTCCTTGGAAAGCGCAAAGCCCAATAGCCGGGAGCTGTGCCCGCCATCCGCCCGTCGCGCGCAGCACCCGCCGCCCCATCCCAGCACAGGGCGTCACCGGGCGAGCCGCCATGGCCGCGGCGCCGGCGCAGGGCACAGGCCTGCAGCCCAAGAAGATGTTCAACCTGGTGAACGACAAGCTGGCTGCGGGCGCCGCGAGGCTCAACGGAGGGGAGTACCAGGTGAGGAAGCGCGTGTTCTCTGTCTGTGTGTGTGCGTGCGTGTGTGCGCGGAAGGGGAAAGGGGTGGATTGCCGGCTGGAGGGCTAGAAGGGATGGGGGGCGAGGGGGGAGATCTACGCGGCTGATCTGAATCTGGTCGTTCGGGTAGGCGGACGCGAAGTTAATGGGAAAGCAGGGGGGGGGGGAGGGGCGTCTCTGGGTCCAGGTTGTGGCCCGATGTCGAGTTTGTGTGACGAGAGTGTGTAGTGGGAGGCGTGCTGAGGTGAGAGGGAAAATCTTGGGGCGGGTTGTGAACATGGGTAGTGGTGGGGTGGGTCTGAGGGACGTGTCAGGTGTTTGTCGGGATCGGCGGGGGCAGGGTTCTGATGGCGGCCGGGGCCGCGGCCGGGAGTTTCGTTGATCGCGATGGAGGGGTGCGTGGCGGCGTCATGGGGCCGCCCGGCCCACCGACGGGGCGATTTGGATCGTACGACGGGGGAGGGGCCCGGGAAGAACGCCCGGCGCGGGGCGCGGCGCACCGTGCGCGTCGCCACCCTTGGCTGCCGCTGGGGGATGCGCCCCCGCGCTGTGGGCATCGGAAGTTGTGGAATTCGATCGTGAGAAGGCGCCTGCGGACGGGGGGATAACGCCCGGCCTCGTTCGGCTCGGTGGGTTCTCGCAGCGAGGGCTGGATCCAAGAGGGGTTGGTGAGGGGGTTGGGGGGGGGAGGAGGGGGTCCGATTGGGGAGAGTCGGGGAGGGAACGATGGGGTGGGGCCCGGAAGGTTGGCGCCGCGACGCGTTTGATTGGCGCCTGGGCGCTGATCGGCGACCGTAGGCGGTGATGTTGTGAACGGTGGAGGTGACCGGATGAGCGAGTGTGAGGAGGGGAGATGCGCTTGTTCCCGCGCCGCGCTGGTGAAAATTTGGAGGGGTAGGGGCATCAAATCTCATCGACGAGGCTGGGCCCGGTGTTGGGAGTCTGAAGTCGAGCTCGGGTGCATTGTTCATTGCAGGACGTCGACATCGCGATCGTCAAGGCGACGAACCACGACGAAGTGCCGCCGAAGGAGAAGCACGTGAAAAGTGAGCTGCGCCCGTTTCGCGGCGCGCCCGGTGCAAGTTGCAAATACCTTGATGAAATTTGGCAGGACGGGGCTGCACCATGAGCGGTATATGTTGGGCGTGTGTACTTCCATGCCGTGTTGTTGCTGCTGTTGCTGAACACAATACGCGGAGCATCGACATAGTATTCAGGGTGCCGATATGCCATCAAGCTCTGTTTCCACGTGCCTCTGCTGCATAGGGACGCTTGTCTTCAATTCGGGCTGGCCAGTGCATTGCTGGGGATCACAGCTATGCCAGCAGCCTCCACGTTCTGCCGATAACACACCTGTCTCAGTACCTTTCGTCTACTATTTCTATGCCACCCTTTTGGCAAACCTCTGGCCTGCTGCTTGGCGCTCCTCAGCAACGTAGCCCTAAACTTTTCCCCAACTCTGCTGCTGCCCAAATATATTTGTCATATATATGATATCTGTCATCGCAGTCCTGCCTGTGCAGAAGCAGTGTGTCACATGATCATGAAAATGGAATCGCATGTGCTGCCACTGTGAGTACTGAGACACTGACCTGTGGCAATTGTGCAGCCCTCAAGGAAGCTGTTTCCAGCGCCCCAAGTCGAAGAAAGGTCATTTACATCGTCCATGACCTGTATGAAAGGTTGAAGACCTCAGGGGAGGACTGGCTGGTAATGTCACAACACTTTGCTGGCTAAAAACAAGCCCGGTTTGATTGCATTCGTTAATGAAAAGCAGTTCACTGCCCTTATTGGGGAATGCCACAGGGCATGGGTGCCTTTGTGAAGTTCAGGTGTCTACTTGCCACAGACAGGTTGCCCTGCCATTCACTGTGTCTTGGCTGCCTAGCTGTCAACACATCTGGTTTGTTGAATTCCCCAGATAATCGCTTTGATGTTGATCTGTTCTGGAAGGTGAATACCAAACTGCCCTTGTGGCACTGCAAACAACAGGATACCTGTGCAGATCTCCCAAGTGAATGGCCATGTGAACAACATCCACGTGAACAGCAGGCGCATTTGTCCAATTCATTTGTCCGTTTGTGTCATGCTGCAGGTGTTGCAGTCAATGGCAGTCTTGGGAAATGGTCCTGCTGTGAAGCTGTGTAGAATTTGATGGATTTGGTGGTTGTGTTGCAGCTAAAGCTGTGGCAACACAATACGCAAACTGTCCCAGCACACTTGAAGCTGAACATAGCCAGCTCTTATGTTATATAGATATGACTACTGCTGCTGGCGGTGCTGCCACTCATCTGTTCATGCTGCTCTAACATACACACTCAAGACACTTGTGCATCATCAGCATCATAGCTTGGTACACATTCTCAACACCTGATTTCATCACCTATATGCAAGGACTACGATATGTCGGCTGTTGTTGAGTCGTTGTTGACTTAAGGAAGACAAGCCTTGGCTGTCTTGGCCTGCGAGTTGCACTCATTGTATCATACATATTGCATCTTTTCCATTTTGGGAGCATTGTGTCAGACATAAACAGACCCCACACAGTTCGAGTGGTGCATGTGAGCCCCGCAGCTGGCACTTGCACTGACTGTGGCTGTTGTTGCCCTTCTGCCTGCAGGTGGTGATGAAGACCTTGATGGTGTACCACAGACTTATGAAGGCAGACAACCAGTGCAGCTTCAAAATGGAGGTGAGCCGACTACCCACAGCTCAAGGGACACAAGACAGCCCCATTGGTCCAGCCTGCCTGATCCCTAGGCGCAGAGGCCTGCCAAGGCCTGCAAACATGGCAGTGTCTGGCATCCAGTTGCTGTCTTGTTCATATTGCTGAATTTGCCAGCCCTTTATTAGTCAGTGCACACAAAATCAGAATTTCTAATAGCGAGTACAATTTGAGTAAAAGGGCTGTATTCGTTCAGATAATCACAAGGGAGGGGATAGTGGGAGAAAATGGGGTGGGAGGCCCAGGAAATTGGCCCTGTTCCAAGGTGTGGTTCTTATGTGCTACCCTCCATGCTGTAAGAATGATTACACATACACTGGGAAAGGGGAGTGGGGTGCAGTATCACAGGACACCCTGCCTTGTTGCACAGTTGGAAAGGGTTTGGGAGGAAAGGCTCTCTTAGCGATGTGCCCTGTGCTGCCTTGCATTGCCTTGAACGTGTTTGGGTAGTGATTGCACTGGCTTTGGCGCATGCGTTCAAACCAGAGTAATGTGGTCCTTGGCCATGCCAACGCTGTGGAAACTTTTACACTTCAACATGCAAAGGCTATTCTTGCCACATGAAGCAACATCTGTAGCTGTGGCTACCGTTGCATTTCGCATTCAGGCAGGCACGTTCTGAGCAACAGGGCTTTTGTTGGTAGAGGGGAATTAACTAATCAGTTGTGAAGAGCCATGGCAGATAGATTCCTTGCAAATCGTGGGCAGCAACATATGCAAAAGGAGATGCATTCACTGTTCGTCACCATCCCATTCCCTGTCCCATTTACTGTCCAGGTCACTGTTCCAACACACAAAATCTGCAGGCATGTCGGGCTGCGTAGCAGTGCTCTCAGCAACCTGAGCAGTGTGTGCTTGTTCCTAGATGTGCAAGTACAAGGACAAGAGGAAGCTGAACACCTTTCTCCGTCTGGACAATTTCAGTGATAATTCCAAAAAGGAAACATGGGACTACTCGGCTTGGGTGCGTGCCTACTCCATCTACCTGGATACCCGCCTAGAGATTTACAGAACTGTGTCTTTCGACCTGGAGCGCGATATTGGAGGTGTGGTACCTTTGGCCCCTCTGATGGCCTCCCTTCTGGCTCCCTATTGATGCACATGTTTGTGTTCTTTTCGCCATCCTTTTTGCTTGTTGTCATCTTTTTCTTGTCTATCTTCTTTTCCATGCATGGTACTTGGCTTGTTTCAAATTCAGTACAATGGCCCACATTGAGGACAAACAGTCAGTAAGGCTATTTCAAATAGATCAAATGGCATTGTGGAACGTAAAGTACTGGAAGCATGTGGCAACATGCAGCGTAGCAGCCACTAACCAAATATTCTGCTTGTCGCTGAGCAATGTCTCCAGGCCAGGCAGTGGTGTCATAGTGGTGGCAATTTTCTTTATCCATTACAGCATTGTCTTCAACACTAGGTCTATTGCCCATTGGCAATTTATGCCAAATACTGTGAGTTGCATTGATCAATATATAAAGTGGTGACCTGTGTTTAGATCATCATGACCAGAGCACAACTAAGCAATTTGTTTTCTAGTTTTAGGGCCTTTTATTTGCATACTGATTGAATGCCATTATGAGTCCCTCAGATGGCATGTGCAGCCTTGCATCAGCAGAGGTCCATCTTAAGGACAAATCGTCAATAGTCCCGGTTGAAGAATGTGGTTTGCGCATGGTGGTCATTATGAGGGCCACCTTTTTGTATGCCTTCTGGAATGTGTGACACTGCCTCATGTGCTGTCTGCATGATTTGCTCTTGATGAAGCCTGTGTTTCGGGGAGGATGGTTAAAATCTACATTGATGAGCATTTTCCTCAGTGAAGAACACTGTCCTTGCGCCCATAAGAAAACTGCTGTCAAGTTCTGTATCCATGTCGTGCCAACAGTGTGCACGAATGACTTGCACAGGCTAACCTGACCAATAGCTGACTGCTGTTGTTCCCAAATGAAAGGAACTCTGGATCTTGGAGTGGGAGGGGTAATGCATTACATGCTTGTTGGATGGATAGGCTTGCAGTTGTGTTCATTTCTGCTTGCCAGCATGCAGGCCTAGTATTGCTGTTTGATGGCCATCCACTTGGTGGAAAATCTCAATGATAACGTGCCTCAAGCACACACAACGCTGCCGTGGGACCAAATAGTCAACATGAGGCACTGTGCATAACCACGAGTGCTGTGCTCCCAATTGTTTCTGAGAACTTCCAGCGAGTTTGGGGTCCATCTAGCCTAAAGCCTCGGCTTGGGGCCACAGCAGCATTTTGGATTGCAATTTGGCAGTGATATATTCTGTGTCTCTGTCAAGTGCTGGCAATTGACCACTACCTGACGCAGGGCGATTGGAAAGCTGCAAAGCACTTGAAGAACAATGCTGCAGCTCAAATCACATCCTGGAAACAATTTTTATTTTCATGTACCCAAGTAACAACAACTCATTGCAGAATTCTATTTGATGGCTGCATTACAAGCTCAGACATCCTTTTCATGGCTGCACAATGATTGTTGCCTCTCCATATCTCGATTATTGTCCTGCGAAATCACCAACACTAATGGCTCCGTTTTCCTTGGTTGTCACTGTTGGTGGTGTGTCAGTGGTGTACATCCTTGTTGTATGGTTTACGTCTGATTTCCGTTCATTGCTGTTCTAATTTGCTGTTGATTCTGAGATTGTTTGCTCCTGCCTTCTCCAGCTGGAGAAACCAAGCTGAAGACCGCAGGGTCTCGTGAGCTCCTTGACGTGCTGCCACGGCTGCAGCAGCTGATGCAGAGGGTGCTAGGTTGTGTGCCGGAGGGGGCTGCAGCCGTTAACTCTGTCGTGATGGTGAGGAACAGGGAAAGGGGGATAACATGCTGAGGAATGGAATGGGAAATGGGTGGGGAAGCAAATGGGGACTATGCAAACACTCTGGTGCATCAGTGGCATGCAACGCTGCATGATGCAAGGGCAGTATTTGCCCTTGAAGTGCAGATGCAATTGGTTGTTTGATTACTGACTACCAATGCTATTAAGTCGCGTACCTGGGAGCATAATCTTGAGCACAGAGGGGACCTTTTGGATGTACCACCTGATGAGAAAATGTTTCTGGCAAAACTGTGATGTCGGCACTTGCAGAATACAGAAACCATTGGCAGCATATGCCTGGATGGGGATGCCATGGAGCAGTGTTGTGTTGTACATGAAGTTGCAGGTGCCCCAAAACAAAGCAATATTTTAACGTTCCTTGCTTCCCCCACCCTCCCTTTCTTCCCCCTGCATCATACTCACAACAAGAACAGTGGATGAGTGCCACACTGTACTGTTGCAGGGTTTTAACTGTCTTTGGTTATACTGCGATCAGTGTGGTTCACACATCAATAAGATCTTATTAGCCATCAAATCTTTGCCCATATGCATGAATAGGATTGACGACTGGTTTTGGGTGGACTCGTAGGAGGCCTTGAAATGGGTCCTGAGCGAGTGCTTCCGGCTGTACCGCGCCATCTCTGAGGGCGTTATCAACCTGGCGGACCACTTCTTCGAGATGGACCGTGTGGATGCGCGCAAGGCGCTGGACATCTATCGTGAGGCCATAAACAGCACTGACAGGCTGCAAGAGTACTTTGCAAAGATCCAGAACATGGCCGCAGGCAAGGCACTGCAGTTCCCGCAGCTCATGCCACCCCCAGAGGACTTTTTGGATCAGATGGAGGCGTACGCAAAAGGGGCTCCAGGACCAGCGGGAAAAGGTGGAGAGAACAAGGGGGTAAGCCACAGAGTATCTTCACCCTGCATGAATTTAGGCCGCAAAACGATGGAATAGTGCAAAATGAGCCAGGCGGTCTTGAGAGAATGCGTGCTGCATGGGCATATTGACAAGTTAAGTGCAAGGGAGGGAAGGATAGTACGTTTTGGTTTTGATTGCCTGCATGGTTGGGGTAGCAATGACAGTGGCAACCCTCAAGGTGACGTGCAGAGATATCTAGCGAAGGTTGTGATGTTTGTATTGGGTACAGATTCTGCACCTCAACTACGTCATTCGAAATCTTGTTTGATTGCGGTTGTCAGACTGCGGCACAGTCATTGGCTGTTGCTTACTATATTAGATTGGTCGCCGCCCACATCCAAAAAGTGTTCATCCTGAATTTCGTTCAGAATGTTGTCTCGTGTGAAGGTGGACCTGCATCATGAGCACACGTTTCCAAATGCTGTTTTCTGTTCTGATTTACTCTGCTTCCCAGTGGGTTGAATGGAATGGCTGCACTCTCGTAGCCCCTGTCCTCTCTTTTGGCACTTTACTCAACAGTTTGCCATCTGGTTGCACTTTAAGGCAGATGTCTGTGAGTGGCTAGTAATTCATGCACGAATGAAGACAGAAAGGACCATCACCTTGTGTGTGTATTGGTAGCACCTCATCATGTTTGGAGAACGAGAAATTGAAGGCAGTGTTGACTTTGCTGCAGACTGTTGTGACAAGGATCGGCACACTGATCCACCGTCGCGAAGATGCTAACTCCACACCACTGACTGTAACGACCACCGATAACGGCAACAGCGCTGAACCTGCAGCTGTGTCAGCACCAGCGGCAGCAGACGATGACCTGCTGGGCTTTGGAGACCTCTCGATTGACAGCACCCCAGCACCGCAGGTGAGGAAATGCGGTCAACAAATGGCTCCTATTGGACTTGGTCTGTTCCTCCGCTGCGCTAATTTTCCAGCACAGCTGGGAGTGCTGGCTCCTGGCAGCACTTGCATCCATTGTCTCCCACGAAAACTGCAAGCTGCAGTATTGAGTAACTCCACATCTGCAAAGGCACTACTGGCAGAGGACAGAGTGCCAGGTACACCTGCAGTGTAACGTTTCTGTGTGATGTGCTATTGAACTCAGTACAGAACAGACGAGTCCATGTTGCATTCTGCAGAACTTGAAGATTTGAGTTCCATCCCCCTTCAGGTGTTTTGTTGTGCATGACTGGCTGGTCCAGCCAAACTGATGGTTTCAGGAAGGCCTCAGGGACAGAACTTGGGACCGAACTTGGGACCCACAACACCATGTGCCGCCATAGCCACAGCCCTACCGTTGTGGGAGTACCCCCTGTGTGCTTGGAGCTTTGTGCACACCCCTCACACAAGCACTGTCCCAGCATGTGACAGGGGATGAGGTGGTTATCCATTGTCTATTCTCCAGTTGCCTGTTTTCTGCTCGGACTCCATGGCTTCCACCCATCGGTGTCTCGACCCATCTCTTGTTTATCTGTTGTCCATCAGCATTCCAAGCCACACGTCAAGGAGGGCACTTGGGTTCAATTGTCTGTGGGAATCGCCTTCCCACACCCTGACAGTCACCCTGGCCCGTCGCCCCTCTGCTGTCCAACACACTGTTGCTTTGGTTGGGATCGCCTTCCTGCCCCCTGACAGTCCCCACGTGCCCCCTGCAGGCTGCCGTCCCAGCCACTGCGGCCTCTGACCCCTTTGGCGACTCCGCCTTCGACGCCCCGCTGCCAGCCGCCCCCAAGGTCTCTGTCCGCGAGCTCCCGACCTCCTTGGCTGCCCCTGCCGACCCCTTCGCGGTCCCCGCCCCACCCAGTGCCTCCCCGTCCCCAAGTCCCACCAACCTGCTGGATGACTGGGGCGTCACCAACTTCCAGTCTGCTGAGCCCGCCCCTGCCCCTGCCCAAGGGATGCCTGGCGACCCCTTCGCTGACCTGGCATCCCCAATGCCATCCCCAATCCCATCCCCGATGCCATCGCCAGGCGCTTTCCCTCCCGCGGCTCAGGGCTTTGGATTTGAGGAGCCAGCTTTCCCGCCGCCGGCGCCGGCCATGCAAGCGGCATTCCCGGCACCCTCTGGGGGAGGCAATCCATTTGCAATGGGCGGTGGGATGCCTCCCACAGGGTACCCTGGTGGGGGGGCCCAGCCGGTTATGCAGGCAACGCAGGCAGGGGGCCAGAGGTCGGTGCCTCAGCAGGGTTACCAGCATCGCGTGAGCGACCCGTTCGGAGACATGCTGTCAGAGATGCTCCCTGCCAAGTAAGTGTCCCCAGGGGGGAGGGCAGATCCACAGGCCTTAGAGTTCCCGACCTTTCTTTGAAGGGGAAATGGTTGGGGGGAGGGTTGTGGGTCTGGGCAAGAGCGGCCCGGTCCGGTCGACTTCATCACCCTCTGCGTGCCCTTGAACATGGGCAAAGAGCAAGCGGGCTGCAGAGATGGAGAGTGGAGGAGTGGTTTGGGCGGTTGTTGCTGAGTCTTGTAGTACCTGGCTGGGCGTTGCAGAACTAAACGACAGGACACAGTCCATCCCTGGGCTTGTGTGGGCTTGTGCGGGCTTGTGCTTGGTCTATTTGCTAGCGATTGGCAGAGAGCCAAACAACAAAGCTGAATGCTGGATCCGTGCACCCCATTGCTTCCCTCTTGTAAATGTGCAAAGTGCAACATCTGCAGATTGCTCAAGAGGGGAAGAAGCCGCACAAAGGAATGGCAATACACATTCAAGCCATGTTTTGCTTTAACTGCCATTGGAGAACAGTTTTGGAATGAGAACAAAAACACAGTTATCAGCGCACTGGGAACCACTAAGCATCAAGGGCAAAATCTGCACAAATTTTGGCATGGTTGGCAAGGAAGCTTCCTGCCACGATGCTCTTCGACTGCCTGCAGATATCAGAGGCATTTGGCCGTAATATTTTGCACGTGTTGCCACACTTTGAGCCCTCCTGTTCAGGTTGAAGCAACCCTCAACAATGCGTTTGGAGAAAAAAATACAATGGTTTACTTGTTTTTCTTCCGTTTGTACAATCATTGCAGTGCACTACTTGATCGTGGTCTACTCTTGTACACACCAGGGCGAAATTTGTGCAGGCTGCTGACCCTTGGCGGTGCTCATGCGATGCAGGCCTGCCTCTCCAGCCCCTGGTCTTCCAATGACGGGTAACAAAATGCCAGCAATGTCTGCCACTGCTGGATGGACACAACCTGCTCCTCAGGCTCAGGCACAGCCCATCGCTGGAAATCCGTTTGGAATGCCTCCTGCGGGTGAGCAGGAAATGGAGATGAGCTACACTTGATGTCATAGCAAAATTGTGCAGGCCACAAAGCATGTTGTACCTGGAGAGCATGCATGATAAACTGGAAATGTATCAGGGTTGCGTACAGGACCACGCATGTTAGGGAAGAAAGATTGGAGTTTAGTTCCAAACTTTATGCACCTGTGAATGCCCTGGCCACTCTTGTTCTGTTGTGAGATCTGCAGGGCATTGCAACCTTCAGGCACTAAAAAGCGATGTACAGCCCCAGATTGCAGGAGTTTGCAGTGATTAGCACATGCCATCTGAACAAAGCATGGACGAAAATAGCACAGATCAGGGCAAGCCAGCACAAGTCAGGGCTGGATCTGGGGTTGAGGGGGAAGGAGGGGAGTGAGTGGGGAGAGACTTGTCAATGAAGATTGTTAAATTTGAACCAGATATTATGGACAGCATACGATCGTATTTGCGGGGAGGGAGATGTCAATCGCATTGCATCCCAGGTTTCCTACCGACTCCATGTGTTGACATGTCTTTCATCAACAAGCAATGCACTGCTCCAAGGGCTCTGTGTACTAGGTGCCTGTTACTTTGAATCACCAGCTGACTGTGGTGTGTGTTGCTGGCAGCTGCACCGGCACCAACAACTGGGAACCCATTCGGTGAGAATGCATTTGGCGACAGTGCTTGGTGAGTCATCAGTAACTGGAACTGGGCATGAGGGTTGCAGTGGCCAAGGGGAGCATTTCCAGCCACAGCAGATCTCCAGCTTGTCAGGCCACAGAGTCCCTATGCCACATTACATTGTCTCTTTGGGTGGCTATCAGTTGTTGTGGCAGATGGTGCTATTGTGGGTGGGATTGGGGTGGGGCAGGTGCGGCCCTTGTGGAAATCTTGTAGTGTTGATCGGGATTCTGGGCTACCTGCTGGATGGGGTGGCAGGAGCCCAGGTGCAGCCGGCAGAGAGGCACGGGATCAGGCAACAGCGAGGGATTGGATTCTTACTTACCAGGTGAAGCGCCAAAGAATAGGGTGCTTGCCTGGCCATTCTCGGCGAGACATGGTTGGGCACATGGACTTGTGATTGCACTGCGCAGTTGTGTGGCTGTGCCTGGGTAGGGAACTGGCCCCTTCAACTTGTACTTGTGGTAGGCTGACTTCACCTTGCTCAGTGGTGGAATGGCATGCCCAGGGAGGGGAGAGGTGCAAGGGGAGTGTTGAGTTTGGCAGAATGAGTTTGGGGGCAGGGTTGAGGTGTGGGGTAGGGGGGCCAGCTGCTGTGCTTGGCGACGGCGCCCTGCCCTGATCGGTTTGCTTCGGGGGTCTGTGGGTGCTACGCCTGGAGATAAGCCAGCGAGCGCACATAACTGGCAGCCTGTGAGGCACCATGAGGCTGCGGGAATTGACCGACGTGGTGGTTGTGACCGGCCGAACGGCATGTGCGTGAACCTGTGCCACATTCTGTGCAGGGGCCTGTCAATGCCCCGAGGCGCGGATTGCATCGCGGTGGCCGAGTGTGCGTGGCGCCCTGGCAGCAGAGATGAAATGGTCGGGCGTGCGGAGACGCCGAATAATGAAACGTTTGAGCCAGTGGCGTGGCGATCTGCTCGACAGTGGTCGACATTCCGCCGGTGGTGGGATGGCCCTGCCGCTGGTGGGACAGCAACAGTGCATGCAGCAATTGCTGAAACTTGCAGCAGGTGTTGCGGGTGCTGTAGCGTATAGTTAGTGTGCAGAGATACTTTGCTGCAAGCCTTCAGCTGAGCATGTATGTGTCAATCGGATGCCACCGTGCGTCGCGCACTCCCGCCAGGATATTGGCTGTCGACAACACAGCGGTAGAGGGAGTTGCAGTGTGCCCCACTGCATGAATTGCGCCACCCATGCTGATGGCGTGCATGGCTTGCCCTTCAGTCAGCACCGCGAGCTCTTTGCCAAGCTGCCTGTTGTGCGCCTGAAGAGTTCCGCTCAGCGCACCGCACCCCACTATGGCTCACAGCTTTCGACATTGGTTACCAATGATTAGTATTGAGTCGGCTCATGTTGGTGGCCTGCGTAGACGTGAATGGGACCAAAGAGCCCCGGCAGATGAGCTGCAGATTGGCTAGCAAAGGTCGGTGCTAGCTGCTCATTTCCCGGCTATTCGACCCGTAATGTACGCTGCCGACATAGAATCCCACCAAGCCTTTTATCCCGTAGTGTGATGTAACGTATATGGGATTAACTATCTTGTTAAGGGGTTTCCGCCCAGGGTGACGAGGGGCGGGTGCGCTGGCCCAGTCAGGCCAGCGCTGCTTCAGTACACCGTTTTTGACGGCCCCTTGGGGGTTTCTGTCCCCCTGTACCTTGGGTCAGTGGCCAGTTCGGCGCGTTCAAGGAGAGCCAGTGGTTTTTGGCGCCCTTGGGAGCGGCGGGCTTTGGCGGGCGCGAGCGGGGAGGCTACTTAGGCTCACCCCTCGGTCCCCACCTTATCTTGTTTCGCTTCGCGCCAACTCTTTGGCACAACCCGGACCCACTGAGTGGGTCTCGACCTCCGGCTCTTTGCCGAGTTGTTGCCTATGAACCCGTCCCCTGCGGAGCAGTGGTGCCGGGAACAAGCTCGCCGGTTCAACAACCGTATTCCGAGCTCCGCTATCGAAGCCTGCTGGTTGCCCGACCCGGCGCTACTCCCCCAGTCCGTCAACAACCCGGTCGCCCGACCGGTGGGCGCCCGTTCGCCGTACTGGTTCGACGTCCGCGACACCGCCGAGGGGAGTGCGGTCGCCACCTCTTTGGGCGCCAACTCCGGGTACTTCCAGGAGTACGCGGGCTGGGCTCCTCCGGTCTCTTGGCTGTTCGACACGACCGCGGCCTTTGTGGAGGTGGCCGCCCATCCCGATCTCCCGGCGTCCGTACGGGAATTCCTCCTCCCCTACCTTTACTCGTACGTGGAGGTCACCGAAGCTCTCCACGACCAGCTCTCCTTGCAGCGCATCCACGCCAAGCACAAGGGCTCGGGCCTGGAGGGATCGTGGCGGGCCATTCAGGTGGAGATCCGCCTTGCCGACCGCGGTCTGCGCTTCGGCACCGCTCGCGTCGACGGGACCATCGAGCGCATGCGCAAGGAGCTTCTGACGCAAGAATTGAAGCACGCCACCAAGACCGCGGCCGCCAAGAAGTCTACCTCCCCCCCGTCGACCTCGGCCCCCTCGACCGGCCCCAAGGCTCACAAGGGATCTCGCCCTCCGGGCCCCTCCCCCAAGCCGGCTCCGTGAAGGCCTTCCCGTACAATCGAGTCCGCGGACGCCTTTCGGCGTGGCGTCGCATCGGCGCCCCCTCCCGTATCCTCCAATGGATCCATTCAGGGACTCCGCTCATGTGGGGCCCGCGTGGACCGCCGGCGCCTTTCGACGAGGGCTCCTACCCGCTCCGCTCCCCGGAGGAACGGACGGCATGGCAATCTCTCCGAGCGGACTATCTCTCTTCGGGCGCGATCACCAAGGTGGAGCCGGGCCCCACTTCGCGCATCTCTCGGGCCTTCCTGGTGGAGAAGGGGCGAGAGGATGGAGTCATGAAGTACCGCCTTTGCATCGATCTGCGACGGGTCAACCGCCACCTTCGCAAGGTGGGCCTTCGGTACGAGAAATTACGTGATTTTGGTCACTTACTCCGCCGGGGTGACTCATTGGTTGGATTCGATATAAAGGATGCTTATCATCACCTGCGCGTGTGTCGGGCGGAGGAACGTTTCCTCCAATTTCGCATGGGTGACGAAGTCTTTGCTTGTCGTGCTCTTCCGTTTGGGCTTTCTCTAGCCCCTTTCTTTTTCACACAATTTATGCTTGTAGTGGGCCGTTTCTTGAGGTCCCCGGGCAGCTGCACGAAGGCCGCTCATCCTTTCCGTTTTGGGTGTTTAGCGGGGGATGATGCAATCGCTAGTTACTTTCAGATTTACACCAAGGAATCACCAGCCATTTTGCTGGCGTACCTTGATGATTTTTTGGCGGCTATGCATGATGCCGCCCGTTTGACCAAATGGTCCGGTTTTGTGCGGGGTGTTTTTGCATCTTTGGGCATTCAATTCAAGGAACGCAAATGTCAATGGACTCCAGTCCGGCGAAAGAAGCATCTGGGGGTGATTGTGGACACCGCCCATTGCCGGTTTGAGGTCCCGCCGGAAAAGGCCGCTTTGGTGGCCCATCAGGCCCGCCAGTTGCGCTCATGTCGCTGGGTTGTGGCCAGGGATTTGGCCCGTTTCTGTGGCCTTGCCATTTCCTTGTATTTGGCTTTCCCGCTGGCTCGCTTTTTCTTGCAAAGCCTCTACGCCGTGCTGCGTTCCAAGCGCAGTTGGCGGGATCGGCTGATTCTCACCCCCCAAGCCCGCCTGGACTTGGACGCGTGGATCAACATCCGTCGCTGTGAGGGGCGCCCGCTCAACCCCGACGCACTCCCCTTCGCTGGCACACTGGCCACGGATGCCAGCCTCACCGGTTGGGGGGCCACCTTTGCCCCCCCGGGTGCGTCCCGCCCCCTCCTTGCGAGGGGGTTTTGGGACCGTTCCTTGATGCACATCAATGTGCGTGAGCTGCAGGCGGTGGAGCTGGCCATCCGCAGCTTTTTTCCGGATGCTTCCCATGGCCTTCCTTCGAGACTCAAACTTCTGGTCGACAACCAGGTAGTCATGTACTGCCTTCGCAGCATGACTACACACTCCAAGCAGCTCTTCCGCCCCCTTCGCCAGCTTCACCAGGTCTGCTCCACCCGCCACCTGTTACTCGACCCGGACTACATCCGGTCGGAGGACAACGTCATACCGGACCGCCTGTCGCGGTTCCGGGTGGCGGACGACTACCAGCTCAATCCGGCCATCTTCCGCCGGCTGACTCGGCGTTTCGGTCGCCGGACGTGCGACCGCTTTGCTTCCGCGGCCAATTCCCTTTGTCCAAGGTACAACGGCCTGCACGCGGACGTGGGGAGTTCGGGGACGGATGCCTTCCTCCAGGACTGGACGGGGGAAGCCAATTGGTGCAACCCCCCGTGGTGCCTCCTTCCCCGGCTCGTTTCCTTCCTCGCCGCCAGGCCCGCTGTGGAAGCCGTCATCGTCGCGCCGGATTGGCCGAGCACGCTTTGGTTCCCGCCGCTCCGGACTCTGGCGGCAGAGGAGCTTCTGATTCCCCGCCATCTGGGCATGTTTCGCCCCGGGGATCCGAGTCTTCCGGCGCGGCTTCCTCCGCCGATATGGAACCTACGGGCGTTTCACATCCGCCCTCGGAGATCTCCCTAAGCGCGGGGGCCCGGTCTCCCTCCGCGGAGCCCGACCTTCCTCCGGATGACCCGCTGCCGGTGGAGCCGCTGCCGCCAGATCACCCCCTCTACGGGCTGGATGTGGACGGCTTGCTGCAATCGGACTGCGCATGGATGCAGTCCCAGTTTCTCTCTTTCTACACGGAGTCGATGCGGCGCTCCATGCAGGCCAAGTTCTCTAGATTCCAGGCATTCTGCACCTCCGCGGAGCTCCAGGCCCTGCCCGCCCGCCCGTCTACGATCTACCGCTACATCCGTTTCTTGCGGGAGGAGGGCCGGGTGGGCGTCCGGAGCCTTCCCCAGTACCTGGCCGCCATCTCCATGGTGCACCAGGTAGCCGGGCACGTGTAGTTTTCCGCCTTCGACCGGGTGACCCGTTTGCTCACCCGGTCTTGGCGTCGTCAATGCCCGGAGCCGGCCTCCTCCCATGCGCCGGTGCCGGCTACCTTAATGCTGCGCATCCTGGAGCGCGGCCTGGGGACGGAGGACCTGCAGTTGTTGCGGGCGTCGGTCTCCGCCCTCCTCGATTTCGTTTTCTTCAACCGGGCCCAGAGTGGCCATTTCATTATGCTACCCGACGTGCGGGTGGCGGACGGCGTCGTTGTCTTCCGGGAGCGCAAGACCAAGCTGAAACGCGACACGGACCCCGCCATCCGCCTACGCTCCTGGCCGTCCCGGGGGGCCCCCGAGCTAGTGGATCTCATCCTTCGCTGGAGCGCCTTTCGGGACCGCGCCTGGGCGGACGCGGGTGGCACCCCGACGCATTTCTTCACCCTCCCCGGTGAGCGGGACCCGTCCGCCCGCACGGTTTCGACCTGGTTCAGGGACCTCTTGGCTTCCTCGCCGGATCTGCACTAGAGGTGGCCACCCGGATCCGTTAATAACGGACGAGGGTGCCGTCCGTTAAATATCCGTTAATTTAGCGGACCCCGCTCTCTCTCTTGCTGACGTGGCATGGATGGCAGCGGACGGCTGGTGCCAGTCAGCGGACTCTGCGGATTCCGCTTGGGCGTTAACGGATATTTTCCAATGGACCGGAAGCCGCGCACCCCATCCGCTAATTTAGCGGATGGCAGCGGACGTGTGTGCCGAATCAGCGGATGACAGGCAGTAAGTACTGATTTCCGAATCTGCGGATCGGGTTGATTGCCAGCGTGGCTCAGCCAGCGTCCACATACCCCGGACCTTATTTGGTCGCTCTTCTGGTGCTGCCGCAGTCTCCAACCCTTGCCGCCCCACCAGCCACACCATGGACCGGCCTGCGGGCAAGAGTGGGGCGCGGCGAAGGCGGCGAGGAGCCGAGGCGGGGCAACGCCCTCAGTACCGCCGACCTGGCGGGAAATTCCGGGCCGCGCGGGGTGTTGGGGGGCTCGGATGTTCTGTTGGCCGAAAACCTGTCTGTGGCCGGATGCAATCCGCCGCTGATGCACAGGCATACCGCGCTATCCTGCTTTC
>CAJHUC010002101.1:0-24623 GCA_905146915.1 Ostreobium quekettii
AAGTGCACACACCAAGATGTGTTCACATATTACAGCATTTCCCTTCTTGCTTTTATGGATACTCCAGCGGTACTACCCCTTAAACAGTCGTCAAAGACCTGGTGGGTTCGCAATGTCAGCAAATGTGCCTCATTGCCTGCCATGCGCTTGTTGCTAGCAAGGTTCCAATTGTGCTGATCTGTATCGACATATTTCAACCCTTAAGCACGCTTGGACACTTAAAAGGGGCAGTGACACATTTGGTGGCAGCGGGGGCAGCGGTGGTGGCAGCGGCGGCGGCGGCGGCGGCAAGAGCGGCAGCGGGGGCGGGGGCGGGGGCGGGGGCGGGGGCGGGGGCGGCGGTGCTCGCGTCCAGCCTCTCAAATTCCAAACAACGTAGAGCTCAGCGGGATCAGCACGCGACAGCACCATGCCCACTCCCACGATAGGCGCCGCGCACGGTCCAGGACGCATGCTCCTGTTGTTGAGGACGGGGGGGCCGCCGCCGCCACTCACAACCACAAGTCACATCTAGTTTCCTCAGCTCGCGGTAACCCCGGTGCCATCACCCATGCCGCGCACATTCTCAGAGCACATCGCCGCCGCCGCCGCCGCCGCCGCCGCCGCCGCCGCCGCCGCCGCCGCCACCAGCGCTGTGGGATCGCCGCCTTTCGAGGCGAAAACATTGCCTACACGGGGGAGGGGCGGAGAGCAGCTGGTGGCGGAGCGGCGTCAGGGCTCGAAATCTTTGAATCCACGCCAGGAGGGCACCCAGCTACAATCTCCATGAAAACTGACGTCAGCCCCCCCCCCCCCCCCCCCCCCCCCAAATCGCGCACCGCACCGATGTACGGCCGCCACCTCCAGTCCGAAAAACGCCCAAGCCGTGGGCCCCTGCGAGCCCACGTGCTGTGCCAGCCCAAGAACGAAGGCAGCACGGGCTGCCTGGAGCAGCCGAGGATCCTTCCCACCTCTAGCACACCTCTTCACTGACTTACAAAGGGAGCCCTAGCGTCTCCATTGGCATCGGCAGCCGCCCATTCAAATGCGTTGCGCACAGGCCCACACTGCGCGCCAATGGCTGTGGCTTGCCATGGGGCAACCCCACGGTCCATGCCCGCCTGCACTGAAGATCGCCTAGCGGGGGCGATCCTCGCCGGCTCCCCATCTGGCCCAGCCCACCCACTCCCCGTTTGGGCAAGCCCATCAACTTGTGAATTGCAAAAACGCCGAGTGTGCCGCTGCACTCTGCGCTGCCCTCAGCCATTCCCAGCCCACCCGCACGCCCAGCATCCCCACGCACCTTCTGCCCCGCCCTGCACGCATGTCGTGTGTGTTGGGGGGGATGTCCCGGAGGCCCGTTCTCCTGGAAACGGGGCAACAAAATGGCAAAAGCCACCGCACAACAGCCGAGGCCGAAAATCGAACAGCTACAACTTAATTCGTATCTCACCCAGCAGTCCTCGCCACTGTGTCCGTGAAGCGAACACTCGAGCCCTTGGGCCAGCACCAAGAGCGGGGGGTCTTCCAGCAGAGCAGAAAGAGTGGGGCTTTCCGTCAACGTTGTTGCGCCTTTCAGAAACACGCATCGTGTCAACGTTGCTGGCAACCCAGGGTTCCAGAAACATTGATAACAACTGATCGTCTGCATGTTGACGCAACTTGGATGTGGGAGGTCTCACAGCAACGCTGTTGGCAACCTCACCGTTGTTGTAACATTGCCAGGGAGGTGTTCCAGCAGCGTTGACGAACGAGAGCGTTGCTGGCATGCTGATGCGTAGGCCCTGCATCAATGCTGAATATGATTGACGCAAGGTTACATTACCATCAAGGCCCGTCAACGTTGCTGTAACTCCATCCCAATTTCCGGATGCAATTCATTGGGGCACTTCAGATTTCAAAGGATTATTTTAAGCACCACAGCCGGCGCTTTGATCAAGTTTTGCTTTTCCGAATGACTGAAAGAGTGGCCCAGAAACACTTCAAATTAATACCCTGTTACATGATATTAGCCTCAATACACATTTGTGTCACTGGTTTAGCATTATCGCCCATACCAGCAGAGAATACAACAACCAAGCCCCGGTGGGACTTCCCAACAGCGACACACTCCCAACACTTCATTCCCACACAACCACCTCCACCGACCCAACAGTACCCAACCCACATACTGCAAAATATTATACCCTTCCGCATAGTAATGTGTAGCTTGGTCTTTTTTGTGGAGTAAATAATGTAAATGGTGACGCAAATCTCGGCCTTTCTGTGCGGATCAACGTAAAAAAAATAGAAAGAACACTCTGAAAAACAAAATGCGGAGCAGAAAAGCATAACGGTGGCATCTTCTGATGGGGAAGTTCCAATATCTCAAAAGTACTCCATCGACCATGCTCCCCCGCGCTTGTGCGCGCTCCCAAGCAATGGCTGCTTCGAGCGCTGGGCCGCCCGCCCGATCCCCGCCTGCTCACCGCAGCGTCCGATTCAAAAATCGCAGCGGCGAGAGTCTCGCCGGCATCCTGGTCGATCCCGGGTCGCCAATCGCCGTTGTCCTCGCCCACGGCTTCACGTTATCAAAGGATTGGATCCACTATCCCGTGCTGGCGGAGAGGCTGGCCGATCGGTCGGTGGGCAGCTTTAGGTTTGATTTTTCGGGCCACGGCGAGAGCGAGGGGAGATTTGAATATGGGAATTTTTGGAAGGCGGTGGGGGATGTGAGGGCTGCGGTGGAGTGGCTGCGGGAGGAGGTGGAGAAGAGGGTTGTCGGTCTGATCGGTGGGTTCGGATTGGCCGTATTTTCGTGTGAATTGTGTCTTTTGTTGTGTTTTCTTTTTTGGTGTTCCATCCCCTCTGCATATGGATTTAATGGTTTGATCGTCTACATATCTTCAACGTTTTGATCTTTTTGTGGCTGCTTTTGTGTGTCGATCATGGTTTTGTATCTCGTTGCCCGATCGTCTTTTGGAAGCAGGGTGCCCCAGAGGGCCACGGAAAAGGGGTATGCAAAAACATGTTCATCGTTGGATACAAGGCAGCCAATGTCCTGATGACATATTCCTTACATACCAGTGCAGAGACCAGCACGCAGGAAAACCAGCAGACTGAAGATGTCCAATCTTCTGTGTTTGGAAAAGACAGGCATCATAACCAGCGTGTCGTTCCCCACACTGCTCGTATAGAAAAGATGCAATTCATTCAATAAACTCCAGCACGGAAGGCAACAGCTGATACCATAGGCGGCCCCCTTCTCAGAATTTTCTCTGCAAGACTCCAGTGAGATTCCATGCACAAAAGGGGATGCACTGAGAACTGCACACATCACTCCATGTGAGATAGTCTGAATGGGTGGGACATGGACATTCTGAATTCTGCTTGCTGCAGTCGTTGGAAATGCAAGAAAACGCACTGCCATTGCACATGGAGATGCGATGATAGGCGGGGACATGGACTGTGGTCTATGGATTTGCTTTCCAGCACAGTTGGGCCTCATGAGCCTGCAATCCTAATGAATGAGCTAATGATTCAATGGCCCAAATGTGGAAAACGATACACTGATCAAAACATGCGTCTCGCATGCTGCCAGATTAGTGGACATCAGTTTTTATGGCAGTCTGCAAGGACCTGACAGTTTGGCCAAAAAAGGGCACCATGTACATCCCATGACACAACAGCACCTCAAGGATGCACATGCATTCATGTTGATCACACCTGTGACAAACCAATGCTTTTCACACCAGTCACCAAATTTCCAAACAGCTTGGACTTCACAGTTTGGAGTGTGTATCACTCATGGGGTCTGGAGCCCACTTTGCCAATCTCTTTTCTCGCTGTGACTCATGGGGTGGTTGCTACAATGTGTGGAGCTAGTGTTGATGGACCTAACTGGATCCAAGCGCAAGTTAGTTGACCAAAATGTTGACTGCATGACACCTGTGTGAAATCTCAGATCAGCACCACTGTTGCTGGGGACAGTGCTTCCATCCTCGTTGGCTCGTGATTACCGAGTGTAAAATGTGTGGCACTTTGTGCATTTGCAAAAGTTTCGTTTTGACTGTGGACAACCTGGACACATGCTGCAAATTTACCACATATTTGCAGCACAACATCTGGGAGCAGCTGTTCTTTGTGGGGAAGGCTGAACGATTTCCGTATTTCTAGCATCTCAATGGAGTCCAGCAGTGAGCAACAGCTATCTGGGCTGCACACGCTTAACCGATTTTATGTGTACTCCAGAACTATCCAATAACAATAATTTGCTACTTGGTGCATTGCTGCATTGATGCATGCTACATTGATGCATGCTACATTGATGCATGCTACATTGATGCATGCATGTGTCCACATTCATGTTCATATTCATATAGGCTTCTATTTTCTTCATTTGTTTGTGTTCACATAGTTTCTGTGCCAAATGCAGGTCACAGCAAGGGTGGAATTGTCGCAGTGCTGTACGCCTCAGAGTTCGATGACATTCCATCGGTGGTCAACATTTCCGGCAGTTTTGACTTGAAGAGCAGTGTCGCTGAGCGCTTTGGGCCAGATATCTTTGAGCGGTTGGAGGAATGCAATGAACTGGAGATCATGCACAAGAATGAAGATGGGAAAGTTCAATTCAAATGCATCCTGACAAAACAGGTGAGGTGCGGGTGCATCTGCCGCTGCTTCTGTGCAGTCCTTTGCTATCATTGACAGCATGGTGGCAGTAACCCATTGCCTTTTCTGGGCCCAGCTGTTGACCACAAAATGCAAGAATTACAGACCTGAAATGTGGTACTTTGTTCTCATTGACAGAGTGGTGCCACTTTACCCATTTCTCTTTTCCGGACCCAGCTGCTGACCACAAAGTGCAAGAGTCTATGTATTATGTATATATTATGTATGTATAAGAATTTGTGTATATAAGAGTTCATGCAAGAGAAATGTAGCCACTAGTCAAGAAGAGAAAGAGCCGACCTGAGCTCTCGCTAGCGTGCTTGATAGCCAGTGACAACAGCCACACAACTTGACGTATGATTGCAAACGCCGACATGGCTTGCGTCAAGGAAGTGATGGAACACGGCCCTTTGACCTGCTGAGCGACGTCGGGCATGAATTCCCCTAACCACTGCTGGTCACATAGCATTCCCCATGTTACAGAGTTTCGTAGCGTGGCCAAGTCCCAGGAATCTGTGCGCACAACGTGCCCACCCACTATTTAAATACATGATAGTTGGGGAGTCGCTGTCGCAGTTGCCGCCCTTGCAATAGCGACGGACGTCTGACGCCATCAGACTGACGGACGCGCTGGTGCCCTTCAATGTACTGTCGCAATATCCATCATGAGAGGTGAATAATTGCGCAGTGAAGTCTTCGAATATCGATTCCATATGGCAGGTAACTAGATGTTCTGGAATATGTGCGTAGGTGCGTGAGAGTGATCCCACATGCTGAAACTGGACAAGTCGTGATATCGTATCATATATATCAAGCATATCGTGATATCTTAGTCATGCTTTCGCTTGTTGGCAGTGGCACCAACAGTACTCGGAAGGAATGCGTGATAAGCTCGCTGCTCATGTATGGTATGCGTGTAAATACGATAAGTGTACACGATGCGATTCAGTTCAAACATTGCTGGCACTGCTGGCGCATAATTTCTGCAATTTACGGCATTTCTGTATGTAAGGTTCCATTTCTGTAATGGAAGTTAACGATGAAAATTCGGTTCAAGTTTTGTATTCTTGCCTTTGAAATTTTGGGTTTTGGTTTAGCATTGTCCACCCCAGCAGCCTACAAAATTTTCGCTAATTACCTCTTGTAAAACGGGTCACAAACTGGCTCAAATGGGCTGTTTTCTCCCAGACAAAGGACCCTATAGGACAAACTGAGACATAGTGCTTGATAGCACTATCAAGTGCACAATGTCTATTCCAATTGTCTTGCACTTGCACAATGTCTATTCCAATTGTCTTGCACTTGCACAATGTCTATTCCAATTAGCGAGTTATTTAAGAATTAGTAACTTCAGTACTCGACAGCACACAACGAGTATTCAAGTAGTATAAATTTTCTATTTTCAGTGACTGCGGTTCAACATCTTGTGCTCAACTTGCCGGCGAGGGTGTCCTAATGCTTTGGCGCTGTTTTTCGCCAGTGCGTCACTGTGACACACACAGTTGTGGGAAGGAGTGGTGGAAAAAAACTCAGGCATGATTGTACTTTAGCATTTCACCATTTCCTGAAATACATAATGTACGCAATATACATAATCCATAACACAATACTCGCAATAATACGTACAATAATATGCACAATAATGTACAGAGTGTGGCGTCTGCAGAGCATGGATGAGCGCATGAGCATGGACATGGACGCCGCCGCGCGGCGTATCCAGCGCACCAACGTGCTCACGATCCATGGCTCGGCCGACGCCATAATCCCCGTGGCTGAGGCGCACAAGTTTTCGGCCATTCGGTCCCACGACGTGGTCATCATCGACGGGGCAGACCACAACTTCAGCAACCTGGAGCACGGGGCGGCTTTGGTGGACAAACTTGTGGAGTTCTTGATGCGGGGTGCGTGAGATTTGCGCGCTCGGCTGCCTGATCAGGCAAAACTCATTGGTTTGGGGCATTGTCTCTTATCTTCTTAGGTTTCTTTAGCCTCTTTTTGCTTTTAGGGTTGTTTTTGTTCCTTCGTTTCTTTGGTGCTTTTGCGGCAGGCGGTGGCGCCCGCCATGGGCGTTTTGGAATCTAAACAATTTGGATTGTTGATGGTATCGAGGATCTGCGATTCACGATATCTGCGACGTACGAGATCCGCCATGTCTTAGGGATCCCATGCCCATCTGCAGCCACGGCGGGGGTCATTCTTTGCTCTTCCCAGCTATTGTGTGGTGCAGTTAGATATTATTCAATAGTACCTATATGATCCTGTTTAGGAATAGGTTTGGAGCTCGTGGACCTGTTCAGATCAGCTAGTGATGGGCGGCGGGATAGCTTCCCAGTTTGTGCACTCCATATAATCTACTTGACAAAACCAACGACTCGCCCAATTTCGGGCAGCTTGGGGGCGTGACTCATACTCCATTTTCAGTAAATCGAGAAAGGAATGGAGATGTTCGAAATTGGACGTTCTAAGTTAGACATCATGTGGAAGGGTAAGATTGGTAGCGCTCCAAGACAGAACGGGTCGTACAAGGCTGGGAAATCTACGCTTTTTTGAAATGGAACAAAGGGGCGCAGGACGCCACGTGTGCGATTCCACCCATTGCGCGGGCGTAGGTTGGGGGTTTACGGGAACGTGCGGGACGCTGTATGGGCTTCCCGCGCCCCAAAATTCTGCTTTGTGCTCAAGTTCCGCACCATTGCAGCGAGCCACTCAGCCACCTGTGTCCTAACAGACACTGCAGTTCCAGCTCATTACAGCTCCACTGTCACCCTGGAACCCCCCCTCCGCCCATTGCCTCGCGTAGAAATTAATCAGCGGTCACAACGCCGCATCCACCACCCACGACCGCCATCGACAAGACATAACGTGATCATGGACTCCAAGCAGCAACCACAGGTTCTGATTCATCAAGCGTTCGCACATAGGACTACAGCGGCAGGTACAATCGACGGATTCACCCATCGCACCACACCATCGCCCCTTTCATAGTCTCACAAGGATTGCTCAGTTTGCATATGATTCATCAACACCTGCGCACATACCACCATTTCCGTCATTCGCCATTCAAAACAGTGTGGCACAACATAGTACAATGCAGTACAGAGCATTGTCCCACCATTTCCCAACACAATGCTCCTTTTGGGACCAGAACACGGCTACCACCTCGTCGCCACTCCATTTGCCTCCACACTAAAGACACCCCACTAATATCCCACCCTTTGTGAAAACTTCAGTACTTTTTGAGCACTTGCTTTACACAGGTTTTCCTCAAAGAATGTTCCAAGTGCCTCACCAAGCTGCTTTCCTTTTGGGGGGAAGGAGCCGAGGGAGGATGTGGAGTGGTTTGTTATTTTCCTCTGCATAATATATGACTTCAAGCCTGCTTCTCTCACTGAGAGAATAGGCTTGGCAGCGGGCACAGCTCCAGCGCCACTGTGGCCTGCCAGTCCGCCGACCACCGCACGCAAAAGCTCGCCATCAGCCTCAGCGTCACGTCTGCAACCGCAAAAAGTGGTAACGGGCAGCACGCACTTGACGAGCGGCTTCACCCAATGGCCCCTTCAAGCAGCTTCTGGCCCCTTGCTGTGGATGCAGGCGTCCACGGGCGGCTTGAGCGCGGCCTCCACAGCTGAGGCTATGAGGACGGTGGTGTGGATCTGGCTGTGGGAGGTGTGCACATTGGCGAAGGTGCCAATGGAAGCTGCCACGATGATGCTTGCAGGGGTTGGCACTGGGGATTGGCCTACACTCTTGGCTGCATTGAGTGTGGATGGTATAGTGCATCATTCAGAGATTAACTAGGAAATAATTTATTTCCTCGCCCTCACAATGATGATGATAGTGATGATGATGATACAATGGGCCAACCCTGCAGGGCCACTTGTCTTTCGCATGTCGGCCATGTGTGCCCCACGCATGCTTAAGACGATGGAAGAGTGGTCAGCTCCAGTGGGCTGCAAGAACACAATAGCTGACATGATATGCAAACGAACAGAACGCCCACCAAGTTGGGCGGGATAGGCTGTCTGGACAGACCTTCCCCTTTGAGATCTCGTAAGCCATGGCTTCGATAGGGTCTAGAGGACAAGGCATGGATCCTCTGAGGGGACTGGTGATTCGACTCTTGTGAAGGGCAGGTCACAACTAGAGGTGTGCACCAGGTCTGGTCACTCGGAGTGGTACGGGTGACTGGACCAGTCTGGTCACTCGTACCAACCCAGACCCGCACCCGCCACCGCAGCAAACTGGACCACCTTGGCACAGGTCCACTGGACTGCTGGTATGGGTCACCAGACCAGTGGTCCAGATCCATACCTGTGCTCCAGTTTGGTCTGCTTTGGGTCCAGTCACAGTGCGGTGAAGAACTTACGTACAGGTATCCGTACCACTTGGTCTATTCACCCGTACTTGGGTCAAGTATGGCAACCAGACCTACCGGACCAGTCCGATCCGGTCCGAGACTATAGCTAAACCGGAACTGCACCAAGAAAACTACCTGTACCACACATGTTTAGTCAGAACCCGTTGTGTTCTTTCGGCTGCTATGGCTGTGGGATATGGCTTGTGGCTGCATCTGTGGTTGCTGTTGTGAATATGTCCATATCTGCTACCTAGTCTTTGCTCGGCTGGGCGCTGGTGCGGCTGCTAACTTTGTCATCTCTATGCATTGGAGGTCTCCACAGCCGCCAACTCCCAAAATTTTGACATTTCGTCGAATGTCGACTTTCCCTATTCCAAGTGAACAAAAGCCAGCAGGCAAGGTGCAAATTCTGAGGCAGCTTGATGTCGAGTGGAATTGCAGCCGCACCAGTAGCGCGCAGTCCATGGAACACCAATGCACATTTTGCAATGTATGCAGTGCATACTATGCACATGGGAGACACAAGGCTATAATATTTCTAATAAGAATACGATGATGATGATGATGATTGTGAGGGTGAGGGAACGGTTAAAATTTAATGTGTGGGAAGTGAATGTGTGAACATGGTGTTATGGTGCATATATATAGGGACAATGCAATTAGGTGGTGAACATTATTGCGATGATTGATATTTAGACTAATACGCTCATCCTGTAATGTGTCTAGTCGCAGCCTTGCTTCCCGTGCCTGGGAGTGACCGTGTGTGCGAGTGCGAGAGTGTTCGGACAACCCAATATGTTTTCGGAGCATAACCCACGAGTCCCATGACAGTCCAGACGGCCGAGGCGCTCTTGGCTGCGGCCACCAAGGAATCCTCCTATCGTCTTGTGGTTTTGGCTCAGCAGTTCGGGGCCCCGCAAGATCTCCAGCTCTCTAAGCTCTTGGTGCTCTGATCGGGCACCAACGTCGACATCTCTCCGCGAAACTTGGTGCCTCGCCTTCCCACGGAATTCAGCCAATGGTTCGATGTCCTCAACACTGCTGACAGGCAGCACCTCGGAGGTGCTTTTGTTGGCTGCCAAATTGGCTTTTGTTGCCTGCCAACGTTGTGCTGCCCAAGTGGTCATTGCTTCAAGAATAAGATCGGGAGGGTTCTCACTTGCAACTTCTCTTTGTTTCCTACGCCATCTTGATGTTGTTCTTGTCGTTGCTTTTGTTGCTTGTCGGGGTAAGGTAGGCGCTTCCAGCCAATCATCTTCACCAGCTTCAGCTGCATTTGCCTTACTCTCCTTCGCCTCTTCAGTCTCATCTTCTGTAGACTTCAAGTGGTGGGTGATCTGGTTTTTAGAAAGAAAGTAAGCAAATTGTGAGCTTATAAATACAATGTAAAATATACAATGGGGAGATGTATTCCAATATAACAATGTGATTGTATCCACTCACCATGTTTATAACCTCCACTATCAATTCTTGTTTTAAAGCTACCAAGTTTGTCCACTTCCTTGTGACGTTTGGCTTGTCGTGGCCATTTGACAATACTGGCTATAACCACTCCAGATGTGAGTTGTTGCGGCCCCGTCGGCAGCCGCTGGTTTCCGGAGGCGTTGGGGTCGCCCTGCCCTGCAGCTCAGCTGTTGGAGGTCAGCCGGCCCTCTCCACCTTGGATGGTGGGCGTATCCGGGGCAGTCGCTTCTGTGGCTGCGCGGTGGGCCCAATGCTCGATGGGGATTGATCCCCGGGGCCTGTTGTCAGCGAGAGGTGGCGGCACAGCGCGGTGGTGGTTCACTGGCTTGCGGGAGGCTAGAGAGTGAGCCAGAACGGTTACACGAATTCACTGCATGCGCGCACACAAATCCGCATGCGCAATGCCCGATCGCGGGTCCATCGCTGTCACATCAAGACAAGACAAGTCAAGTGCGCGTCCAGGCACATCGTCACCGTCCACCGTTCGCCTACGATCGACCCATTGTCCTCTAATTCCAAGCGTCTAACACCCGACCCCCTGGCCCTAAGTACTACTACTTCAAGAGGCCATATCTTCGTCAATTCTTAACGGAATGGGACGTTTAAAAGCGCGTTGGAACCAAGAAGCTCTAAATAACACTCACAAAAGGTAATTTACACAATTACGTAATTCCCACTCCAGAAATGTCAAATAAGCCTAAACCCCAAGCAGCCACTTCACATGAGTGCCTTCCGTCCAGGAAGGTGCTCAACGCCTACGATTAAAATTGATTTATATCATCAACCAATGACAAGAGTTTCTCTAAAACCTCCTTACAAAAGCATTCCTATATGGTGATGCGTTTTTGGTCTTCACCTCATCATACAATAACCGGATGGTGAAAAGAAGCACATCACTTGAAGTTACATATTGGCTGCCTTCCAAGACCATGCTCATTCTTTTTATTGGTTTCATCACCTCCAACAACTCCTCGTAGCACTGCCAATCCAGCTTGTAAATGTACCCTGTTTAAAATTGTGAGGGACGCCCTGTGGGGGTATGTACATTAGCGCAGAAAGGGGTTTGTCTTGTATATTAACACGGGAGAAACGTTGTACATTATAGGCACTGGGTATTGTACAATAGGAGTTCCTTAGAAGCGCTGTATAGTGGGCTTTACTAAGGGCAACTGGGTTGGGTAATGGTGAAATGGACAAAGGGGCTGAGTGCCGTATTGGTCAATACGGTAAAGGGTGGCGCTGGGTTCTCGCGGGTCGGCGAGATGCACGGACACGAGGTGGGGGGAGTTCAAATTACGAAACTGGGCGGGTATGCCAGAATCTGGGTGACTCACCCAATTCTGGCATGACCCTTGGACTGCCTTGGACATGGGGTGTATAAACGGGAACACCGGAACACTTTTGTAATCGAAAACTTACCGCCAAGTTCGTTTACGACTGGACCCCGATTCGAACGGGTAACGGGCCGAGTCCCGACCAGCCAAGGAGGGCGTTCGCCCCTTACAACTGGTTTCGGAGCCAGCTAGAGTCGCCGAGGAGTGGAAGGCGCTCCAGGTTGACTTGACCCACGGCCAGAGGCGGCAAGGCCCCAAGGACGCGGGGATTTCGAGTTTCCTTGAAGTGTGGCACAGCGGGACGTCACGAAGTCGTCAGCTGTGCGCGAGACCCCTCAAGGAGTGAGAGCACGAGTACCGCTGTGCGCCGGAGTGTGACAGCGAAGAGGCCGCCCCGAGGGCAACAAAGGCTGGACGTCACGAGGACGTCAGCCGTACGGCCTGCCCCGAGGGCACCAGAATTCGTTCCGCTGTGCGCCGGAGAGCGACAGCGAAGAGGCCGCCCCGAGGGCAACGAGGGCTGGGCGTCAAGAGGACGTCAGCCGCAAGGCCTGCCCCGAGGGCGAGTTGAGGAGAGAAGTTTCAAGAACAAGGGTAAAGGCGTCAGGAGCTGATCGTTGGGAAGGACGTCAGTGACGCGGGCTGCCCAATTGTGACGACCGTAAGGAGCCAAGAACCGGAGAAAGGGAGCGTTGGAGCATCGGGTGACGACCCAAGGCGCGAAACGACACAGAAACGTCATTTGACGGCTGACCCCTGAGGAAATACCAAGAAGGGGAGCCTCAAAACAGGACCTACAACATGAGCCAGCCAGGGAGCGTGCAGAGCCGGTCCCCGAGCCCGTCACAAGCCTCGCCCGACCAGCTACAAGCGGCCATTGAGCAAGTACTGGGCGACCGGTGGAATCAACTGGCACGACACGTTGAGGTACAACAAAACGAGATAAACCAACGAATCCAGAACCAGCTGGACGAGGCAGTGGCAGCTGCCGCCTCACTGGCTGATGCCAGGACACGCCCACAGCCTGAACGACCGGCCCAGTTGATTGTCAAGCCGACCAAGCCACCAACATACGAGGGGGTGCATCAAGGAACCTTCACACAATGGGCGTTTCAAATCAAGCAATACCTACGCCTGATGCACGTCCTGGACGAGGCGTACTGCGTGGAATTTGCGGCCAGCCAGTTCCGAGGAGCAGCTGCCCTGTGGTGGCAAAACCTGGTGGAAGCACATGGAGTAGGAGCTATCCAAACATGGCAAGAATTTGTTCAAGCGGCTGAGGAACAGTTTGGGGCGACCAACGACCGGCAGAAGGCACGTGACGAACTGGCGAGGCTCGTCCAGAAGACTAGTGTAGAGGACTACACTGGAAAGTTTATGGATCTCAAGACGCGCATCAAAGGAATCAGTGACGACAAGTGCCTTGACAGATTCAAGCGCGGATTAAAGGCGGCGGTGCGACTGGACGTCGAAAGAGCCAACCCACAAAACCTTCAACAAGCGATGAGTCATGCACTGTGGGCAGATGACATTCTCTTCAGGATCAACGGGACCACAAGAAGCCAAGTTGGCACACCAGTACAACGGCCCATAGCACGTCCCGTGCCTCGAGCGGGACCTACGCCAATGGAGGTGGATAACATACAGAATGGACGACCCCAGGAGATTCAGTGTCATCGTTGCAGGGGTTATGGGCACATGGCCAAGAATTGCGCCACGAAATGGCGACCCGGCGAACACAAAGTAGCACCAAGAGATGACAAACGTCATGGTGGCGAGAGGCGTCACACGGTGACCAACCTAGAATTCGCTGAACTTGAGACGCCAGATGACAACTACTGCGGTAACATCAGCAGCCGAACAAAGGTTACAACGACGCTGCCATGTTTTGAAGTCAAGATACAAGGAAGACCGGGGCTTGCTTGAATTGACACTGGGGCAACTATGAACTTCATCAACCGCGCCTTCCTCGAGGGATTGCCAAGTGCGGGGGAGGCAGAGAACTCGACGACAATCTGCCTGGCAGATGGGACGACTCGAGGCAGGTGCCCAATTCGAAAAGGTCTCACAATCAAGCTGGGTCCATCCGTCACCAAGGTGGAGGCTACCAAAATGAATTTGTGCCACTTCGATGCCATCCTGGGCATCCCGTGGCTGCTCGAGGCCCGACCAAGGTTTGAATGGGACGAGCACGCCCTTGTTGTGGACGACGAGAGAGTGTGGCCCGTCCACCATATGCCTCAAGAAAAGCTGCCTGACGACCTCGCACAGACCGGGAGCGAAGGGGTGCTGAGCGAGGAGGAAGACAGCGAAGATGGGGCTGGAGATGTCAAGCCATTAAACAACACCACGCTCAAACGGCTGGATACAGAATTCGACCCTACCGAACGGCTGAAGCAATGCGCTCGACAGCGGATGGGGTTGGACGGTGACCCGTGCGGCGAGGATCGCTACGAGGATATCAACAAAGAAAGAACAGAACAAGAGGGGAGTTGCAGCGAGACAAACACAGCGCCATCAGCTCCAAGGGGCTGGGACGTCAGCGTAACCGACAAGGGACTCACCGGCGACACCTACAACATCGAAGCCGACCAAGAGACAGCCGTTGGAACTAGCAACCGTGACGACCACAAGACAAGGAGCAAAGTCGTCACCAACTGCACGGACGTCAAGGACGACAGCATTACCAAAAACGACCAAGGAAAGGTCGCTGGAAATGGCGACCGTGACGACTGTAAAACAAGAAGTGAAGTCGTCGAACTAGCTTTCGTGCAAAATGTCGGTAAGGGGGTCACGGAAAACAACATAACATGCATCCTCTTCTCTTTTTGTGCATCTAGAAATGGCAATGTTGCGCACAAATTTCTTTGTTTTCTGACGGCCAATCTTGAGCACAACCGTTTTGCCCAAAAAAACACATAATTGTGATGTTGAATACAAGTGCAGCCTTTTGGACCTTACCGACATTTTGCATGAAAGGCTGTTGTCGCCAACTGCGCGGACGTCAAGGACGTCAGCATCACCAAAAACGACCAAGGCCAGGCTGCTGGAATTGGCAACCGTGACGACAACAAAACGAGGAGAGAAGGGGACCAAAACAACGGAGACGTCACCAACTACACGGGCGACAACGTGGCAATGAAGGACGTCGAAACGAAGGAAGCGACTCCGCAAGGTGCAGCCGAACCACTGGACAAAGATGACAGCCTTGACGGCAGCGTCACAGACGTCACAGCCGGGGTACGGGGTTGTAAGACGAGATGTTGTGTGAACATTGTCTTTGGTCCTTTATTCGAGCGGAGTGAGATGCGACGCAAAGGCGCGCGGACCAATTATCCGCGCCTGCGCGGAGCATCGAGCGCAGCGAGGCGATTTGGAGATTTGGGCCATTTTCGGGCCATATCGCTGCATTGGAAAAAGGGGCTTTGGGGACGGTCTGGGTGCTTGTGGGGACGGTGGTTAAAGTATAGGGTGACTTGAGGGTTATGTAACCGTGCTGTGTGCCGCGGGGACAAGACACTGGGAACCCTGTAACGAACATCCGTTTTGCTGTCACTGCCTGCCTGCGACCCGCGCGCAAGGCAACGCCGGACCCAATCCACCCTTCCGACTGATGCACCGCAGCGGCCGTTCCGCCAAGGGGCCCACCACGTCCGCGCCGCATCGAGATCAATAGAGCAACCGTGCCGATTACGCCTGGCCGACCGCCGGAGGGATCGACGATCCATCGCACGGGGCGTGCGCGGAAAAACCACGTGCCACAAGAGCTGCGTCACGAGGACGCGCGCCCGCCAAGAAAGCAGGGCGGAACCAGGCAGTGGAGCGTCATGCAAGGAGACGTTTCGGGAGACGTTTTATGGGGGGCAAGCGGCGGTTCGGTACGACGGATCGAAAGACGTCAACGAGCGGTCTTGGCGTCAACCATGAACCAGCGCCGCCTGACCCGTCAGACGAGGGGACGGTGATAGAAATGCGCGCTGCGAGGAACGCCGCGTCTCCCAAGAATCCGGTACAACGAAGTGGAAGAGCCTTGAAAGTGGTGGCTCTATATATAGGGCTGGCGGTAATATTGGCTACCGCCCTTCTGCTGCCCATCGCTCCCCGCCATTCCGAGTCCGCAACCCGTGTTTCCACTGCCTCTGCCCGAGACGAGATGGCGCCTGGAGTCAAGAGCTGGAGTGAAATCTACCAGCGCATCCATGAGCGCAATGCGGCAGAGCAGCTACGCCGCTATTGGGAGGTGTTGAACCGGCCTCGCCCCGACAGCCCGGTGAATTGGGGCACCAGCGACAATTCTGACGACGACGAAGGGCTGGACGTCACCAAGGACGTTCCGCCCGTGACAAGGGGGCGCGGTTGGGCGGCGACGGTCGGCGGCGAGCCAGGAGTCATCGCGACGGGTCAACCCGACTGGCAACCCACGACGAGGACCAAGAAGCGAGGGCCGGAGCCGCAAGACTCCTGGAGTGTTGCGTGGACGTGTTCGCCCACAAGCAAGCGGCTGCGACGGCTGGCGAACGGCTACGGAGACGACGACCCGTGGCGCGGTATCATCCAGCCCCATTGGGGGGGCGACTGGACCCGGCATCAGGAAGGACGCTGGCGGACCAGTGAAGAGAAGGAGAACGTGGCGCTGGGCGGCGAGGTGACAACGCCCAAAGGATACCGGTGGCCCGTTCGGATCCAACCGGCCTGAGGCGGCAACTGGGCCTGAGTCAAGAGCTGCACCAAGGGGACGACCAGCGGCGCATCACCCTTCCAACCTGCCGGAGTGTCCAAGGGCGGAGGACACTCGCGAGGACGCTTCGTAGCAGGGGGGGAAGAGTGTGAGGGACGCCCTGTGGGGGTATGTACATTAGCGCAGAAAGGGGTTTGTCTTGTATATTAACACGGGAGAAACGTTGTACATTATAGGCACTGGGTAATGTACAATAGGAGTTCCTTAGAAGCGCTGTATAGTGGGGTTTACTAAGGGCAACTGGGTTGGGTAATGGTGAAATGGACAAAGGGGTTGAGTGCCGTATTGATCAATACGGTAAAGGGTGGCGCTGGGTTCTCGCGGGTCGGCGAGATGCACGGACACGAGGTGGGGGGAGTTCAAATTACGAAACTGGGCGGGTATGCCAGAATCTGGGTGACTCACCCAATTCTGGCATGACCCTTGGACTGCCTTGGACATGGGGTATATAAACGGGAACACCAGAACACTTTTGTAATCGAAAACTTACCGCCAAGTTCGTTTACGACTGGACCCCGATTCGAACGGGTAACGGGCCGAGTCCCGACCAGCCAAGGAGGGCGTTCGCCCCTTACAAAAACAATACAATCAATATTTAAATCTGGAGTATCCAAATGATAAGCCATATTCAAGGCACAACTTTAAGAAGCGAATAGAAATGTTGACATACCTTCATGCGTTTCACGGCCTTCATCGCTATCATCATCACCATCATTATCATCATCACAATCGCCATCATCCCCACTATCGCCATCGCTTTTACCAGCATCATCACTATCACTCCCACCATCACCATCGCCACTGCCATCATCTACCAACTTATGCCTTACTGCCACAGGGTTTTCCTCAAGATACGCATCAAGTGCTGCCCTCAATCGCATAGCCCACTCAATGCAGTAATACAAAGATCCCCATCTTGTAAGCACTAGCTTCAGTAAAGTCAACACATGGCTGCGATGTTCCATAGGCTCTTCATGTTCATCTCGTTCATCATCAGATGCCATGCTTTCATTGCTACTCAATGCCGTATACTCATTTTCTGCTTCTCGCCTACTTGTTCTAATGGCTTCCCGCACTTGGAAACGTTTGAACTTCTTCCACTCAGTTGAGCTCTTCCTAGACAAAGTCACAAGTCTGGAGATTTGCCAAATAGGTCCTACGACATTGTCGACCTTCAACCCTACTCCAACTGCGAGATGCAAACAATGATAGATGCATCTATTCCAGTCAAACAAAGTATCTTGTTTAGCAGCCGCTGACATATTAGAAGCATTGTTGGTTGTCAGACTTGGGCGGTTCAATAGTGCCTCTTTCTCATGTAGTTCTTTTGGCATCACCTCCAAAATTCCAGCATCCATTTCTTCATCCTCCGCCAGTCGGGGTAGCATACTATAATCCCGCCTAATTTTGCACAACTTGCGGGCAATGGTAGGCCCTATATATGCTTCATTGAAGGCAAAAGTTCCCAAAGTCCTTGTGCACATAGTCCACTCCTTGTTTATCTAATGTACAATCACTGTAAAGTAACTTGTTTGGGCTTCAGAAGACCAAAGGTCCCCTGTCAACGATATGTCAGTGTACCTCAATGTGTCTTGTATCATCTGTCTATATATCTCTTTGAATGTCAGAGCTTCCTTCTCGATACTACACCCAATTGTCCTGGCTGATATTGAGGGCCACCGAGGGTCTGCACTGCACATCAAAGCAAGAAAAGGAGGTTTCTCTGCTAAATACAGGGGAAAATTTTGCCATGCAATAAACTGAGCTACATTCCATGTACATTATGCATATGTAGCATTCCTTGGGGTATATGTTGCATTGAAAACCTCTGACATTCCATTCCGATGGCCCTTTCTTAGCTTTTTGTTATCATGCATGTGCTTCTTGAGCTGATCCGCATTGAAAATTTTATGTTGGGAATTCAAATGACGTGCATATGTTTTCCATGCAATGCTGCTCGATGAAATCTCATATTTTGGCCATAATACTTTTTTCCTGGGCATAATAAGCATTGCACGGTGGCACTCTTTAATGTTGTACGACCGAATTTGTCTGGCTTCTTCTATTTTTTACTTATTTCAAACACCTTGAGAGCCCACTCATCTTGCAACTTTTCATTCTTTTTGACTCTTTTCTTCTTAAGCTTCTGCCCCTATCATCTTCCTTGCCTTCTTGCTCAGAACCCCGTTGGTCAACCTCTGCCAAATCCACAATGTCAAGTTTTCGTTTTGATGCACTACCCTAGGGTGCAGTCCCCCCATCATCACTGAGCAAGTCTATCAAGCCACCACCCCCACCCCTCCCTTCTCCTTGCTTGCCTGTACTGAAAAATTGAGATATGTGTGCTTCATCCCGTGGTGCTGCTCCCCGAACCTCATAGGGGGAGCCTCCACCACTGTGAGGGCTCAAATGTGGTGAACCAAAACGTGGAGAACATGCCATTTCTACAGCATTAGGGAATGCATTTACAACTTATAAAACTATTCTGCACATTATGCAGTGGATCTAAACTATACTTACCCTTGATTGATGCGTTCACAGGCACAATTTCATGCATGCTGCCTTCCTTTAAACTCCCTCCTTTTGGGAGACACTTGGTAAGTCTATAGTTCCCTTACTTTGAGGCATAACAGAAGCGTTGTGGTGTCAGTGCCATTGGTGGCAGTGTGACTACAAAGGTCGGGTTATCTTTAAAGGCCTACGGCCGCGGTAGCAGTGGGTGGCGGTGGGTTCCTTACCTATAGCATTCGTCTTGATCAGTACTAATTCAACAAAAATATTGGTAAAAATGCAGAATTCACAATTAAGTGTAGCCAATTCAACACCCAGAATCTGAGTCAGAATCGGATGGATATATTGCACGCTGCTTAACACGCGCATCCCTTTCCACCATCTTTCTCAACCTTGTCCAAGAAATGGCAAACTGTTTTGCCACTAATTTGAGGCCAACACCATGCTCCTCGTGGTGTGCATTGTATAAATGCAAGGCATTTTTGTAGGCGTGCTCCCCCTCCCAAGGTGATAATGAAATCCCATCTGAATCTGACCTATTCTGGTCTTACATGATCCAATCCGGGTTATCTAAATGTTCTTGGTGGGAGTGATCCTTGGCAGCGCGCCTAACTACAGTATAGCGCCTTCTCTCTTGGCGCATATATTCTACCGATTCTTAAAATCCATCTGACCCAGCTTCTCTAAATGCATATGGGTTGCTTGTGAGCCAGCGGACCACACCTGTGCGGGGGAGCAAACGCGGTTGAGCTTGGGTGGGCATAGAGCTTGACGGGGCCCCTTCTTCTACCCTTGATGCCCCCCTGTCCTGTCCCGCTGAACCCCCAGCCCTGTTGCCCCGTTGCTCACCTTTGCCCCCCTCCCCCCCCTCTCCTCCTGAGGGTCCCACTTGATTCAAAGTCGTCCCCCTCCCCGTGGGTCATCCCCCATATAAACTATGTAACCTAAAGCATTACCTCCTGTGGGGCCAATCCCAGGACTTTCTTTTGTACCACCGTTTTTTTGTCTCAGGGCTTTGAATCTGTATTCTGATTTCTGCTGCCATTTTGATGTCTGCTGTTGGAACACCCTATCATAAAGAAATCTCCAGAGGCTTGTATATTTGTTGCGTATTTTATATACTCTATTCATCTCCTGTGGAAAGCAGTATTTCACGTAACGGACTTCTACGCACTACATATAGCCCAATAATGATGCTTTATTTTACATATTTTGATACTTATAGTGTAGTACGTATACTTGTAGGCAAATTCATTGTGTCAGATTGCTCAATATTGGACAACATGCTGCTGATGTTGATGTTGATGCTATATGTATATTTTTGTCTATATTTTGTGCACATACCGGTGCACGTGTCCCAACATGTCAGGCTGCTCAGTATTGGAAAACATGTCACATGTACTGATCTGTATGTTGTGTATATACTAATCTCCATGCTACACATATTTTGTGTCTATACTCTTTGCACATACCGGTGCACGTGTTGAGAATGTCCTGCTATGCACTGCTGGGAAATAAGCTACACATAGTAATTTCTATGCTACATATAGTTATATCAATAATATGTACACATGCTGGTGCACAATGCCGCCAGCCTACCAACCCAGCGAACTAGCGATTGATCGAGCGAGCGATTGAGCGAGGCAGCGGTTGAGAGAGGCAGCGGTTGAGAGAGGCAGCGGTTGAGCGAGGCAGCGGCTGAGCGAGGCAGCGGTTGAGTGAGGCAGCGGTTGATCGAGGCAGCGGTTGATCGAGGCAGCGGTTGATCGAGCCAGCGATTGAGCGAGCCAGCGATTCGACGTGTGTGCCATTTTCAGGTTCGAACTTCGAACGGCTGGAATGGCCTGGAGTGAATAATGATCCTATAGCAAGCATTGGACTAGCCATCCTATGAACCACCAAGTAACACAGACCCTGCCAGCTAGGGAGCCAGCAACTGGGGCATATTTTTGCCCCCGCACTGCCTCACCACCGGCCACACTGCCACCAAACATGGTAGCAGTCGCACACCAAGCGGCTGGGACAGTAACAGGGTTTGCAAGTGGTGCCCCAGTTTGCCAATTTTAGCAGTGGACTGGCTGGAATGGCAAGCATTGATCAGCGATCTTATGGTAAGCATCGATCTAGCGATCCTATGAGCCAGCAAGTACCATAGACCCAGCCACCCAGCAAGCCAACGATTGATCGAGAAGCGATTGATCAATCTAGCAATTGAGCGAGGCAACGATTGAGCAACCCAACGATCCAGCGTTTATGCCATTTTCATCTAGGCATGGCTAGAGTGGCCAGCACTGATTAATGATCCTATGGCAAGCATCGATCTAGCAATCCTATGAGCCACAAGTAAAATAGGTCCAGCCAGCTACCGAGCTAGCAATGCTCAACAAGTGGTGCCCCCGTTTGCCTTGTTCTATGCTGGAATGGCAAGCATCGATCTAGCGATCCTATGAGCCACCAAGTACCATACACCCAGGCACCCAGCGAGCCAACGATTGATCGAGGCAATGATTGATCGAGCCAGCGATTAAGGCAGCAATTGATCGAGACAACGATTCAGCGAGCCAGCGATTCAGCAACGCAGCGATTCAGCGACCCACCACACCAAGGTGACTGCTTGCGACCCAAGAGTCGTTGGCAGTACCCAAGCCAACTTTTGCTAGCACAGACCATTCCACACACTTGCCTGTTTCCCACCCCGCGCTGCCTGGCCACTGACCGCACAGCCACCCAAGATGGTAGCTGTCGCGCATTCAGCGGCTGGGGCAGGGGGGCAGGCCGACATACTTGGAAAGTGCTATCAGCATTCATAGACCATTCCACACACTTACCTGTTTCCCACCCTGCGCTGCATGGCCGCTGACCGCACAGCCACCAAAGATGGTAGCCGTCGCGCATTTAGCAGCTGGGACAGAGGGGGTAGGCCGACATGTTTGGAAAGTGCTATCAGCATTCACAGACCATTCCACACTTACCTGTTTCCCACCCTGCGCTACCTGGCCACTGACCACACAGCCACCAAAGATGGTAGCTGTCGCTCATTCAGTGGCCAGGACAGGGGGGCAGGCCAACATGCTTGGAAAGTGCTATCAGCATTCACAAACCATTCCACACTTATCTGTTTCCCAACCTGCGCTGCCTGGCCGCTGACCGCACAACCACCAAAGATGGTAGCCGTCGCGCATTCAGCGGCCAGGACAGGGGGGCAGGCCGACATGCTTGGAAAGTGCTACAAGCATTCAAAGGTGGCAAACACAACAACAACAACAAGAACAAAAGCAAACATGGACCAGTGCTTCCCACCCCCACACTGCCCTCACCTGGTTGTTTTGTTGTCCTTGCCTCTTGCGCCTCTGGTGTGGCCTCTGCCCCTCTTGCACCTCCAGGTTTTGTTGACCTCGCCTCCTCGCCTCTGGTGTGGCCTCTGCCCCTCCTACGCCTCCGGGTTCCGCGGACACAAACACCACAACGTTGTTAGCATACCGCCCAAGCCCCACAACATTGGATGTTGAACATCCACAGCACGCCCCAAAACCTTGCCCTAATCCGCAACACTCACAAAGCGTAGCAGTTTCTCTTACCTGCACGGGTTGCCTCGGCTGTGGCTCTGACTTGTCCGCACGCCGTCACGGTGGCCGTAGTGCTTGCCTTCGACATGGTGTGCCACGTCCGGGGCGGCACGAGTGCGCGTTTGCACGAGGGTCGCTTGCAATGGGGCGCAGAAGGATAGCAGCCCAACTTTTGGGGGTTACTCCTATGGCAAACATGACGTGTCCAGTACAATATAGTAAAACACGTTTAGCCCACCATGGAAGCATGACATTCATGACAGCAGGGCGAATTTTGTGATGGCAGAGGATTGCCGGAGTAGTCTTTTGTGACGTGGATGGGTGTGTGGATACACCGGGAGAGTTTTGCCATGATTTGAGTTCAAGTACTAGAATTTCATGTGAATCCGGGGAAAGGTCGGTGCACGCAACGCTGCTGAATGCCGATGTTGGAAGATTCGATGGCCGCCATTATGCACTCAGACACTCATGGCGTAAGATGCCGGTACATCAGCACATTGTACCGCGGAGCGCCGTTGGTGGTTAGTGGCCTCCATGCCACAAGGTGCCGGCTCTCCGTTGGGTTGTGCTGCCAGATGCCGGTGGCACTCAGTGCTCGCCGTCCAATGCTGTTGGGTGGCGGGATTTTGCCATTCCAATGGCAAATTCACTTACTTAGCAAGCCCATTACTAAATGCATAGAGGTATCCGCTGCCGTTAATGCTAACGGCAACTTACGGAGCTGATAGAAATGGGTTTTAGCCAAGAGCAAGCCATGATATGCCCATGTCTGGAGAAATGGATGGCGTCAATTCAGATGCTATGACTAAAGATTTGTTAGTTCAAGATGAATCGTCTACTGGTGGCCATCAAAACATGGGCCAAGTTCAGGGCATCAACAATTGTATAGGCAAACCAATTGATCAATGTAGACATCTAGTTATTGCAGTTGCGATACAATCTTAGCATTGGCTGTATTATTGTAGTAAAGTATACTTTTGAACATTGGAGAGCAAGTGCACCTTGCAGCAAGGCGTGATAAAGCTCAGAAGATGCAGCCGAACGGTGATCAATATTATTATTTTGGATGAAGAGCCATTTTTTATTTTGAGGATCTCAGAGTTTGGATCCAACATATTGTAGATTAACTAAGGAAGTGTCATTGATTGCTTGGATAATCTAACCGAAAATTTGTAAGGGTCAGATATGGCATTTTATTCTAAAGTTTGGTGGCATTGGAAACAAGTTGCAATCGCACTACATCATGCTGGGGGAGAGACAAATTCAGATGTTGGAGCTTTGCGTTGTGGAATGGCAAGATTGGGCCCATGTTGGGGTTGCCAAATAATGAGTTCAACAAAAAGTTAGTACAATAATGATATCACTCAATTGGCGAACCCATGAAGTCTAGATATAGTGTAGAGGGGATGTCGGTAGCTTTAGCACCTTCGCCATATTGATCATCACTAAGCAAGTTGGCGCTGAATGAGGTGGGAAAACCTCAAGTCATCAGCCAGACGTACTACATCAATTTCTTAGTATTGCGAGCTCAAGGCACTCAAAGGGCCGAGAGATGACTTTGATGACAAAGATAGACTATGGTGACTTCATTATACGCCCAAAGAGTTCACTAAGATACCATGAAAATGCTGGACACAACGTCAGTTTGTGGCAGGATATCACATAGAGACACATGAGCCATGCACGCCCCGAAAACGACTTGGAGTACTCAGGAGCCCCAAGTTCCCATTGGACATGTGTGTTTGCTTAGGGGCTGCTCGGCTGGCGGTCTGCCATGGACCATGGCGAGTTAGAGCCATGAGGGATGCTGGAGGTGCCACATGGTTGTTTGATAGGAATATGCCTCTTCGGACATTGCGTGGTTGCTAACCATGAGAAGTGTGGTTGTTTGATGGGAATGTAGCCCTTGGGGTACTGTGTGGTGACTGATTGCATGCACTGGGGCATACTGGGTTAAGTCAAAGTGAAATGGCGGGTGTGGCAGAAAGATTCTAGGTATCAAAAGAGCATATCTTAGGGGTGGC
>CAJHUC010002102.1:0-32205 GCA_905146915.1 Ostreobium quekettii
TCAAAGCCCGAAGGAACTTGTCCAGCTTTTCCGCCTCCGAGAGATCGTCGATCTGAATACACACTTGCCGGAACTTATGCAAAAAGTCCGACACAAGCTCCTTCTCCCTTTGCCGGTAGAGGTGGCCACTCAAGGGTGCTATCCGGTCCGTTAAATCCGGTTCGTTAATTTTCATCAGCTGTCCGCTAAATTTCGTTAAAGAAAAAGGGAGAAAAATTCAGAAAAAACAAAAAAAAATCGAAAAAAAACCCCAAAAAATCACAACAACTGCGGCTAGTTAAAAATCTAGTATACATAGATTGAAATAAAATACAAACATACTCTCTAATAGCGAATTCCATAAACTATAAGTATGAAAAAAACCCAAAAATCCCTAAAAAATCCAAAAATCCGCTAATTTTTGGTTAATTTTTGTCTTTTTTCATTATTTTCCGTTAATTAACGAAATAATTAGCGGAATTAACCTCTGTCCGCTATTAACGGATCCGGGTGGCCACCTCTATTTGCCGGAGGGCATACAACTCATCCCTCGCCTGACAAATCAGATTGTCCATTTGGAATTGTCGACGCAGATCCCTCTTGAACTCGTCCCAATCGTTCACTCGATTGCCACTTTCGCACAACTCATGCCACCACATGGCAGCATGACCCCTCAATAGCGATGCAACATATCCAACATGAGAGGCGACAGGTATTCCAGTCAACGACATGTGATCCTCCACTTGGAACAACCATGTGTCAACATCACAATGCTTGGCACCGTCATAAATCTCAGGCTTCTCCACTTTCACGCCCATTGGTGCCACTCCACGACCGGAAATCAATTCGGCAATCAACTCGGCCATATCCTGAGCTAGAGCACAAGATCGACGGTCACCTCGATACTCGGCAGCCTGCCTCTCCTCATGTAGCATGGCCATCTCCTGCTCCAATTGTTGATTCCGTTCGCGGGTCTGGTTGACCTCCTGCATCAACTTCTGATAATGCTCCTCCGCCTGGCGAGCTTCCTCCTCCCCCATCACGACTGGTTGACCATCATGGTGCACCATGGAGATGGGTAGATGCTCTCTTGATGCTCTTGGTCGCTCGGCTCCGAAACCACTGTAGAATCCCCCAGGATAATGGCAACCAAATGAAACAATCGGCGGAGCTTCGATCAATGTATTACAATGGTGGTGGGCCCCCTGATCCAGACAAGGTCGAGTGCACCGACGAACTGAGACAAATGGCCTATGGGGTGCCCACTTTTATAGGTGGCGCGCTCCCCCTCTCGTCATGACACCCTCGGCCTCTTGTAATGTCCAATACACTCCTGTAATGCCAACCTCGGCCTCCGGTAATGCCACCTCGGCCCTTGGAGAACCACTCACATAGTCCCTTGGCCCCTTCGCGTGCCTCTAGTAATGCCAAGCGGCTTCCCCAAGCTATACCACATCCCTCCAATGTACCATGGCCGTAGGGGCGCTTGTACCTGTGATCCAATGTAATGCGGGTACCTAACAGTTGCCCGTACTGCCGGATCAACCCCATAATCCCCTGGAGTGTACTCCACCACTTTTTGGCGGCTCCCTTCCGCCCATGACCGTGCACTAAATCATAATAGACTATAATGTTCATAATCACACCGGTTCTATCAAGGAATAATGCCCCAATTGGCCAGAAATGGGCTAAATGGGCTAAATTGCTTTAATTACCTCATTATACCGAAAATTGGCCCATTTAACAAGATGAACGTGGCGATCATGATGAACACATTTCTAGACTCAGATGAACACATCTAAGTCATCTAAGTCATCTAATTACCCGTCAATGTACAGTAGGGTGTCCAGTCACTACACCTTCTTTTTGTGCCTTGTTTTGCAGCCCTCCTCTCCGGCTGGATGAGCCTGCTCACCCTTCAGCGATGTTCATTGGGGGGGGTCGCTTGCGGGACGTCGATGGTTCCCTCTCATGCTTTGGCTGGCTCGGCTGGCTGCTTGATCCCCCCCCCCCCTTCTGTGGGGGTGTTTTGGGGGGCCATTCTTCCTTTGTTTGTTTTCGTTGCCCTCCCCTTTCTGGCCGTCCAGGGGTCGCGGTGCGCATTGGGTACTATTGCGGCCCCTATAGGGTGCCCGCATTGTCTCCCATTGCTTTGTACGGGACTAGAGGTACGCGATGCAGAGTTTTCCAAGGGTTGTACGAGGGGGGCTGCGCTGGACATGCCACTCCCTCCTTTGTTCATCGCCCCTTGTTACGCCTCTTGTCCATTTTGGGGGGCAGTTCCGGCTGCCCTCCCCCTCTTGTTTGCAGTCTCCCACCATCGCTTTTCACTGCGGGGCACTTTCAGCAGTTTCGGGAAATGTCACTTGTCCCATCCCTGCCCACTCCCCGCGGTCTCCCCGGCCATGTTCTGGCAGACTATTTTTGGTTCGGGGCCATTCCCCCTCCACACTTTCTTCTCCCGCTGTCACTCCTCTCTGTCAGTGTTTCGGGCAATTCTCGCCGACCAGGTGGCCATCTCTCATGGGCCAGCACCCTTCCCTCACCCCCGTGCGCACCTCCTCGCGCCCATTGAGGTCCTTCGGGGTGGCCCCATCCGCTCGCCCCATCCTTCTGGCCGGGGCATGCCCCACCGTCTCCCCGCCGGGTGTCCCAACGTAGTTTGGCATACCCCGCCGCCATTTTCCTCCCCCTGTTTCACCGGATATACTCCATTTCATTACGTGCCTTGGCTCTATTTGGCGGTGCATCGGCGGCCCTTGGGTTTTCATGGCTCACTCGCTCCACCTGCCCACCCTGCGTCGCCCGGCCTTCGTGCCCCCGCTCTCTTTGCCCCGCCCGCCGGTAGGGCTCGGCCTCTCCCCTCCCGCGGTATCTCCCACGACACCACCGGTCCGGTTTGCCAGGTCGAGCCGGGGACGTCCAACCCTCCCGGCACACTCGCGGTCTGACGTCGCGGGTCGTGACTAAGGGGGGGGGAGTGATGTACTGTACTAACCAGTACCCGGGGGTATCGACAACCCCCTACAATAACCAGCCCAAATAGGGCTACGGTTACGATAGTGTAGGGGTTAGTGTTACTACACCGGTACTAGGGCGGTGGCCACCGGTACCTGGGGTACCCCCAGGTACCGGCGCTCGGGTGTGGCCCCAAGTACGTACTTGGGGTCCGCTGTTGGGTCCCGGCTTAATGGCCTTCGAGCACCCGCACTGGGAGGCTTCTCTCACCCCCTGTTGCGCGCTGCCGCGCAACAGCGAGCATCAAAGTGCCCGGTGCACAGATCGGTTGTGATGCCAAAGCAACTGATCACGAGCTTTTTTGATGACGATGAGGGCGACTACGATGATGAAAGCCCCTGCAGCCCGGATTTCATGGAAGACGGTACTCCTCGCAGCGATGAGGATTCCGGGAGGGATATGGAGATATATTTGTATGATGATGATAAGAGAGAAAGAATGGAGGCCGCAGCATTGGGCACCCCTCCCTATCCCTCCATTCTGCTGGCTGCAAGGAGCCAGGCGGGCAGTGCCCACTTCGCTGTGCATAGATGGAGATCCGCCATGGAACACACACCTCCCTTGGCCTCCTGGGGAGGCCCTGGCCCAGGGCCCCTGGGCCCGGGTCCCACAGTGGACGCACCGGACGTGCCGTCCGCCCGTCCGCGATATGCCAAGTTCGTTGAAACAGATGGCAGCTGCGCCATCCGTTCATCAGACACCTCTCTTGGGTGTGTTTGGTTGTCCGCAATAGTAGTTTGAGGTCCCACTGTGCAGCGAAGCTGCATAAAGTACTACAGAAATGGTGACAAGCCAGAAAAGGGGGCGCTATTGGGGGCCGGGGGCGCTATTAGGGGGGCGCTATATAGGGACCCCTACTGTACCATTAAACGTTGGCCACAAGTGCCCGCCTCCCACAGGCTCTCCAAAGCGGGACCATCTCCAGCGCGGCCCTTCCCTTGCTGGACAGCAAGATGACGCTGGCCCAACACGCACCAAAGGTGTACACGACAACGGGCATGGCCTCAAAAATGTCCGTGGTCAAGGAGATCGCGATTGGCTTAAGCCTTGGCGTTGTGGCGGGCTCGTTCTTCAAGGTCAGGTTGTTTGGAGCAGCCTGTTCGTCTTCTGCCTCCGCAGTATGTCATTGACATCGCTGCGAGGGACAGGCCACGGTCGCAATTTTATACTCGCATTCCTGTGGTGCCCGCGGGCGTCGGCGCGGTGACTGCGGAACGCCGTTTCAGAGGAAATGGAACTCAGCCCTTGTGCATTCCTTTCCCAGCGCTGGCGTCTATTTTCGTTGGGATTGTAGGAAGGAGAATGGGTGCCTGAGCTTCAAGGAGCCAATTCTTGTGTTCCTGTAAACATCCCTTGAACTCAGGAGTTTACAGATTTGCAACCGTAAACGCACAACCCGCAACGCGAGGTGGAGAGGACACGCCGTGAGAATGTTCTCAAAAGACAGCCCTGTTGTACCTAGTGGACATGGGCAACGGGACTGGACTTTGCTCCCAGCCGCTGTGCTCTTGGTCCTTGTTGACAGCCGCACTGTCCTTTCAGGTTTATCACTGGAATTGGAAGAAGAACATCAACCAGTACTACGAAGATCTGGCCAAGCTTCAGAAGCAAGGATGATTTGTAAGATCCTAACGTACAATGAACCACTGGGGGCACTCAAGGCTGCTGGTGCATCCCGACGCTGTGCCTGATCTTGAACGGTGACCTTGGAATTCCTGTGACCTGGCAGTGAGTGCCAGCGCAGTCAGTCAGGCTTTGGCTATTGGCTACATTGGCAAAAGGTGTGAGTGCACGAGCAAGTGCCTGTTCGTTATTGTACACGTGGCATCTGGCTGGCAATGTAAGCAACATCTGCTTGGTCATTGTGCAGGGAAATATTTGCCCTGGTGCCTTTTTGTATGCACACCTGTGTTATTATATGTGCATGCCATCCATTGCAGTCATGTTAGTCGCATGGAAGGGGGTTCTGATCTGCACAGCATTCCACATGATGTAGTGCGGACTCGTTTCTGGTACTGCCAAAGGTTGGGCGTTAAATAATGTTGCACACAGTAGGAAAAGAGCAGTGGTTTGCACCGTACACATTGTGAGAATGAAATGCTGGCCTTGAGAAAGCAGGCTGAAGCCTGGGCAATAGTTATGGTTTTGTGACATCCAGAATGCAAACAGTGTGTTTGTTGCCTTGGCCCTGTGGTTTGGTGTGGTATGTTTGAGGCCCAAGGCACGGTTTTGTCCAGCCTGGAGGGAAACGAGCACACCTCAGTCTCGTATCTTCTTGGACATTAGTTAGCTAGCGTGTTAAAATGCCTTGTCATAATCCATAACGTCATGGGTGCACATATTGAGTGTGTACAGTTGCACCTGCCTTTCCGGGGCCAAACGTGATATGTGAATGATAGTGTTTGGTCCTCAACAACATTGCCAATATGCATTGCCATGGTGATGACTTGCTGTGCAGGTGGGTGAATATCTTGAGTTGTCTTTGTGGAGCTGTCCATCAAATGGTTGTTTGTCACTTCTGCAGCATGGTGATAGAAGAGGACGTGCACAGGTCCCAAATGTCCTCAACAGATTTCTGATTGGCTTGCAAGGGCACTGCCTTTGGTGTTTGCTTGTACTGCATTTCCCCAAGTTGCCCAACAGGCTGCAATCCGAGTGTCCACATTTTCAACAGTACCACATTCCCTCTCCCTCAATGCACACTCTGAAAATAGCTGTTGCCAGTCTGTCCCTGGCAATGGCTGGTTGAGATTGTGGTGTGACAGTTGGTCATCTTGGGTGTGGCTGGCGCCCAGAGATCCACTGTCCAGGGCAGGATGGAACAAGGATATGGGACACGTTTAACCAGGTTCGATGCATGGGTCGACACACAGGGGATGCATGGGTCGACACTGGGAATGCCTGGGTGCTTGTTGGCACACACAGGGCGAAGGCTGTTGTTGCCATGTTTTGGAATGCAAGTTGTGATGGAGCTCATTTGGGGAGGTTCTTACAAAAGCTTCTCACTTGCACGGTCAGATTTAAAAAGTGTGGCCATATGGAACCAGTTTGGGCTCTAGAATCCAGGTAACATTATCTAGTGGATAAGCCATGATCGAGCCCACGTTTTGTGTTGACAAGCCAGTTTCGCCGGGAATGGGGTCCCCATTCACAGGGAGCTGGTAACAAACGTCGACCAGAAAGGTACATCGATCATCTGTTGTGTGCTATTCGTGATAGCGTTGCTAAGAAAATAGTTGTCGCTTCCCTTGCATAACACAAAAGTTTGCTTGCTACGATGTCGCACTGGCCTACCCCAGACGCGTGCAGCACTTTTGAAGCTTGCAACAGAAAATCGCCACAACAACACTAACAACTCTGGGGGTTTAACAAGTTGGGAGGCAAACAATTCAACGACGATCCGTATTGGTGCAAAGATCTTTTCCCTTCTTGTTTTGACGGGATCAGTGGATCTGGGCAGCACCAGAAAAAGGGGTTATTCCAACCTTATCAAACTCCATCTTCTGTGCACCAAACTTAATTGGTTCAAATCTTTTTATTGTTCACAAAGCCACGAAGGGGAGTAGGGCCTCGACGAAGTGCAGGCGGCTTGATGTAACTTCCGATGGGCACTACTTCATCCGCAGCGCACTTACCTCGAGCGACGATGTGGCATCTACCGATGTACCTCTGCCGTGTCGAACGGATGCAATCCAGGCGGTCGTCCTGCTGCAGAGCCGTAGATGCCAGACCAGCCTACCTTCTGGGGCTGATGGGCAATAATGCGGTCCCGATGTTCGGGAGACACCGCGGTCGCCTCCTTACCCACAAGCGAAATGGGATACAGCAAGGGAAACGGGTATGGAGTCACAGTCAGAAGCAGAAACACTCAAGTCAACATTCAAATGGTGGGCCCATAGTGATTGTTGTTGCCCTGCACGGAATGTTTGTCTTATATACAACACCGACTCCCAAATGCCGCGTCCGTTGGGAGTTGTTGTGAGCGAGCGAAGCGAGCGGAGCTTTATAGAGCACAATCGTGATTTTGGCCGACCGCCGGCCGCTGACTGAACGCCGTCGACCGCACGCTGCGCACGCACCGCCCCCTCCCCGGGCTTCCTTGCGCCTCGCACGGTGCGCGGCATGGGCGCTGACTGCCCACTCACGCCCCTCCCCAGACTTCCTTGCGCCTCGTGCAGCGGGCGGCATGGGCACTGACCGCACACTCACGCCCTCTTCGGGCTTCCTGCACCGGCATGCGGGGCGTGGGCGCGGCACGGCGTGGGCGCCAACCAGCCTCACGCCGACTTCCCCCGGGTTTCCTCCACTGGCACACGTGCCCCGTTGGCCTGGGCTCAGGCATGACTAAAGGGGAAAGGGGGGGGAGGGGGTCCGGGACACCTCTGGTGCCATGCGCCATGTGCGTGTGGTCACTTTCTCGCGTTACGCGCACGGTCATTACGCGGTTTGCGTAATGCCTACGGTGGGCCTCCCGGGTCTTGCACCAGCGCGCGGCACACGGGTGGCGCACGGCGCAGACGCCAGCCGTGCACACGCCGCCCATCCCCGGGCTTCCTTGACTGGCGCACGGGGCGCGTGTGGCGCAGCGCGTGGCATGGCCGCCGACCGGCCACTCACGCCCATTCCCCCCCTGGGCTTTCTTGACCGGGGCGTGGTGGCCGTGAACCAGGCGGCACTTGGGCGAGTGGTCAGCGGTGGCAATTCCTATCGCCCACGGCCATGGCTTGAGTCATGTCTGGGAGGGCGATGGGAGAGGGATGTAGGGGTTGGGGGACAGCCAATGCAAAAAAAATCAGTTCAAGGCGATTGGTCGCCCGATGGGATGTTCACTTTGAGCAAGGTGGGCAGCCACTTTGAGGTGCCTCTTGGCGCCTCTTGGCCTTAGATTAGAACGAATGGTGGTTTTAGAGGGGTGGGGCGGGTTGGTGCATTTTCAAACTTTGCAAGGAACAATGAACCCCCATTGCAGCCAGGGGGTATGGAACAAACGAGAAGTTCGTCTGTCCCCTGTTGTGCTGGTGAGAAACGGCACTTGAAGCAACACCAAAACAGCCCAGAAAACGAAGGCAATGGCATCAACAGGCTGCGCACACACTTGCGCCTCTTGGCGCTTCGTATCAACCCACAACCATGTGTTACATGCGTCTGTACGTTCACATCGACGCCGTCTAGCGAAGCCCAGCCTTCGGCCCCGTGCACAGCCCCGCTTCCACGTGCACAGCCCCGCTTCCATGTTCCGCTCAAGGCTCATATGCCCTCTAATTAATGAAATGCTATGGTACTTTCAAAAAGAGCTGCGCATATTCGTAGCTCACACATCCTTTCACACTGAATAACCTGAGGCTGCAAACCATGTCACATCCGCGGCCTAAACACATCACCTTTGGACACCATGACACCAAACAATACTCCCCTCTGACCTCATCCTTACATGCCCTTTATCAGAACGCACCACATGGCACGGGCGCTGCATTGCCGCCGTCAATTGTGCTCGGCTCCTTGCCGCCCCCTCAATGTGAAAACGACACTTCGTTTTCATATCCAGCACTTGTCAACGAATCGTATATTCTATCAGATACTCGAAATGCTGCCACTCTTCACACCAGCTAGGTCACATCGCCCTGCATCAGGTCATGTCAATTTACATTCAATATAATCCATTTACACGCCATTTTCGCCCTTCTCACACGGTGCAGCTGTGTGTGCAGCATGGCCATGTCAATCGCCATGCCGCGCAGCATGGAATCACGGGTGCCTCTTAGCGCCTGAATGCGCAGCCTGAGCATGAACCACGACAGGTTTGCGACCTCCCTGAAGCCATTTCCGAACTTCCACCTTTGTCTTATCCCTTCTTTTCAGCTCGTTTATTGCTCTCTTACGACAATTGAAAGCCGCCATGGCGTCCATAACCGAAGGCAACATGCCCTGACGAAGAAGGGGACCTTTTTGCGTCGCACACAAGTCGCCCTGCTCAAGCAAGAGAGCCTGAAGTTCTTTCTCCCTTTGGCGAGCATCAGCCAGAGTCCCATCTTCACTCGACATAAAGAAATGGGCAGCAATTCTGCCCTCAGCCTTGGCAATCTTTCCCTGGAGAATTTCATATGCCATGAGCAGCACTGGCTTGTTCATCTCCTTCTTCACCCGGTTCAGCTCGAAGTCGCCATGTCATATCCCATGCAGCTGCCAAACCCTTGTAAGCCATACCCTCAAACCCCACAAAGGCACTCTCCACTAGCAGATCGGGCAGCTCCTCAATGTCGGCACTGTGACGAAGAGACTCTTGACCCTTCGTAGCCAGCTTATACAGGATTTTGTCCTTGGCCTGAGTGGCCTCCCATTCATTGATCACAAACTCCCTCAAGTCCTTCGCCTTTTTCCAAGGGATGTCATACACGACTTCCCCATCTTCCAGGGTGACCTGTGGTTTCACACCTAGCTCCTAACTATGAGCGTACATGAAGTCGCTGAGTTCTTCGACAAAAGCTTCCACATCATATGCCAAAGGGAGCTTGCATAACTCCCTCTATTGTGCAATCTTAACTTTGCGCCTTCCCACGTTGTTGGGGGAGTTAGAGCTGGCCATCCTGAGCTAAGGGACAGCTCAAGAACCCTCCACACATGCTAGCGCTCCATTGCAGCGATCACATATGGCATCAAAGGGGCACATGTGCAAATTCCTCTCTTGTCGCATCAACATCTCAGTATGTGCCCAAAATGGACATTCGTGGGCTCTATAGAAAGGCCCTAATCTCTGGATAGATGTGACATAGCCATGTCATTTTTCCCTACACAATATGCCTTACGCATCACTCATTCTAGGGGCCACTTTCAGTAAAGTTGTTGTAATTTGGTCCCTAGAGCCCAGATTGAGCTGCGATTTGAGAATTCTATCAATTTTGAACCTGCCCTAAAAGGCCTGAATATGGTATGTGCGTATTGCAATTTGATGATTGAGTATGATAAAGTCATCGCATCAATTACGCGACTTCATATGGTTAAGATGGCTGACTTGGCGAGCGTTCTGCAAAGTTGCAGATATCCTAGTCACATCACACCATCCCAAACTACATGTGAAACCTGCGGCACCCAATCCACACCCGATTCTGCCCGATTCTGGCTGGCTGGGCCAGGCTGAGTCAGATGCCAGCAGTACAATCTTCCATATCGGAAACCTCCCGTGACACTGGCCCCCCCGCACCCCCTCCGGTTGGCTCCGGAGGTGGCGCTTTCAGTCACTCGAGCTTCCGCCAAACAAACAACTGCACAGATTAAGAATGCTCCTTGAGGCCAAAGACTTTGCTGGGTCACTTTTGGCGCAGAGCCCCTGACTGACCCGTGCGGCTCCGCACCGCGCGTCCACCTATGACCTCCGGACCCGTCCCGATGGCGCCCCGGGGCATTTCCTTCTGTGGCTTTTCGATGACCTGCTAACCGTGTAGTTCAAGAGGCTTGCTTCCCTATTGTAGATCCCCCCGGTTGCTTTTTTTTCTTCCCGCTCTGATCGACCAATTGGCCGTTTGGCTGCCAACCCCACTCTCAACCCCATCGCCGAACACAGCTCGCCCGTCTCGATCAATAGGCATTGCTTGGCCGAGGTCGAGCGGAAGCCCTTCTCGCAGGATCCTGACCCGCTGTGAGTGGGTTTGGGGTGAGTGCTTTGCGTGACAAGCAAAGTCGGGGGCAAGAGAGCCCGTGCTGCGAGTCGCCATAGATTGTGAGACTGGCCATAGTGTCGGTCCTTCTCAGATGCTGCGGAGAATGTTGTAATCTGCCAGGTCGACACCAGCCATGCGTGCATATCGTTTTTAGCATACGGTCGATGCTAAGACTGGCCCTGGCACAGTCCTGTGGGTTGCGTGTCGAGACCTTGAACGTTGAGTGTCCTTGCTGTAGATTTTTGGGCCCATTCTTTGGTGCTTCTGATCCATTCTGGTCCTCACGGGGAGCCAGCTCTGCGCCCGATGAATAAGCTATTATGTTCGATAATGTGTTGTCATTATTGGCAACCCGAACATGGGCCCAATCTCACAAACCCACTGCGCAATAATCCGAAATGCCCAGCCTGACCAATCACAAAGGAAGTCTATGTATTAAGCCCAACTTCAATACAACCCACAACTGTAATAATGAGTCATCAGAACTGGTATCAATCAAATTGAGAAGGGTTGTATCTGATCTTCATGAAATACCCATCTCGGCCTGCGTCCAGCAATTTGGACGTCTTTCACCGGTCTAGCTCGCCAAACTGACCGAGATAACTTTTCTGTCAACACAAAAACTCCCTTCCACTTTGGTGCAAACTTTTTTCCATGATCTGCAGCTGCTACTAGGTCGAAAACCAAGACAATCTGCCCTTCAAAGAACTTCATCGGCAGAAATTTAGTCCTCTTGTCTCGATCTTCACGACTCTTTACTGTTCGGAGATATGCCAAATGTCTTTGTTCTGCTATTCCTGTCCAGAGCTCTCGCGGTGTGAATCCCATCACTGCATGCACCGTCGAATTGATGAATTCTAAACACCTTGGCAGAAACATACTCCACGGTCCCCTCAAGCCTTGTATCTCCAAGTAATGCAGCTTCATTTTTCGCAGCCGATCAACAAGAGTTCTGTTTAGTCACTCGACTATCCCAACAGCCTGATGCCTGTGAGACGGGATAAATTTCTGAACAATCTGATTTTTCTCACACTATCTTTTCATCTCCCTTGAGGCATACGTTGTGTCATTATCCATTACCAGCACTGAAATCCTGCCGTACTTCTCTATCCATTTCCTGACGCCCTTAATTGCACTCTTGGAATGAGTGGAATGCAAGGCCATTGCGTCGGACATTCTGGTTGCATTATCTATTATGCTCTGAATGTATCGATTACCACCGGCCCCTGCTGGCGTAATTGGCCCCACAAAATCGGCATAGATAGAGTGTCCTGGAATTTCAGAATATGGGGGTTGACCCCATTTGTTCCTCCTTCTCTGAGAATGAAAACGAATGCAGATTCCACACAACTGTAACTCTTTCCGAATTCTGTTCAACGGAATATTGAAACCTTTTCTCTTCAAAACAAGATATACTTTCTTTGCACCCCAGTGTCCCAAGGCATGTTCTGTTCATATAAGGTGATCAATGTCTTCTTCAGTCAGCGAATTTGACAGCCCCAAATCACCCAGCTCCAAGTCCTGAGATGTCTCCCGAACATCTTCTCCCTGCAACTCATCACTGGGTATCTGTGGACTCTCTTCACTTTCAACCTGTTTTGGATGCTCTTCATTCTGTAAAAATGCCTCAAATTGTAAATCTTCATCTTCTGACTCAGACTCAAACATATCCAAATGGTCATTAATTGAGGGCTTCATCAACATCACCAATTTTTGCATCCCTTCCCGCTTCCAAATTCTCGTTTTCTTCTTCTGAACTGGAATTGAAAGTATCAAGATGGTCATCAAGCGGCAGCTCATCATCTCTGCCAACATATTCCTCTTCAGCTTGACCAGCAAAATAGATTCCAGTATCTTTCACTGCATACTGATTCCACAACACTGCTACATAGTCAAGATCAGCTCTTGACCCTTCATCAGACTTGACATCGCCTGATTGAACCGAGTAGGTTCTCACCTTTGACTGCCCAAGAAAATGTCGATCAGACCCATTTGCAGCCCCCTGAGTACTTTGCACCTGTGCAAGAAAACTAAAGAACTTCTCCAGCTCAGCTTGCTCTTCACTTATCATCTCTGGCTTTCCGCCAAATTCTTCAATGCCCAGTGACTGAAAAATATCTTCGTCTGTGATTGTATCCACATCTGACACATCATCTGCAAATTATGTGGGGTTCGCGATGTCCCTCAGAACTGTAGCGCAATTTTCATTATTAGAAAAATTCACTTTAATCAAATTAGTCACCGGTCGGCTAAGTAGATCCGCCCCCTCATTCTCAGTGCCTGGAATATATTCCAGTCAAAAACACGGTTCATTTGCTATCATCCATGCCCACTTGTTGTAAGCACGAATATCAGTATCATGCACATCACCTTTCAGAGCTTTACTCATAAGGCTATGACTGTCAGTCCATATTATTAAAGGCAGGTCACCTTTGTAAGGTTTTGTGTGCCGACATGCCCATTGCATAGCTCCTAACTCACTCAGATAGGAAGAAGAAACTCTGGGCCATTTCTTACTGCCCAGATCGACAAGCCTTCTCTCGCCATTTCTACATGCAAAGGGCATATATCCAACATGGTTGATAGCCCAGTCAGAATTCAGGACAAACACAAACTGCTCTGCATCTCCACCTAGTAGCGTCAAATATTTTGCATTGTCTAGAGCCTGACTAAAAGCTTCTTTCACATGATGATTCATGTCAACTACACTGACCTCTTCTCCTGCCTTCAACCTTTTTAAATCTTTGCGTGGTGGGCCCAACATTATTTCGATATCCCTGACCGTTCTCCTGGCATATTCCAGGATTCCTATCACCCTTTCTAGGTCTTTCACAGTTTTCACACCCCCAATCTCCCTCATCGTTTTCTCAATAACGTACTGCAAACCAACTTTCCCATCCTTGATCATGTAGCCCAGGAAAACCATTTCCTGAGCCATCCATTGAACTTTCCCGAAATTCACTTTAATGCCAAAATGCTGAAACTGTTCGAATATAGACATAGCAACTTCCCTCAAACCCATTGGATTCTCATGTCCAGCCATTACATTATCATTGTATTGAGGTGCAATAATGCCCCATAGTATTTCGCCTATACGCTCACAGAATAAGGGGGATGACCAGATCCACCCCTGCGGCAGCCGCACCCATCGAAACTGTTGAGTTCCAAACGTAAACCCAAATAAATGAGACAGCACTTCATCTATTGAAATTCCGAAGAATCCATCCTTCAAATCAATTTCCATATAGTAGCGCCAATCTGGTCCAATCTCCCAGATTTTGCGCCACATGTCAACTTGCGCAGTACCAATACCTTTAAAATACAAATTTAGCTTTCTAAAATCATTAGTGAATCTGGAGCTGCCATTTGTTTTCTTGATTGGCAGCAAGGGAGACATATAGATGTCTTCACTGACAGAAACTTCCTTCAAATAGCCTCCTTTTGATGTACTCCATCAGCTGTTTCTACACCAATTTCCTGTCGGCTATAGATTCAACTTTGTATTCAGTGTGAATATCACATTCTAGTGGTGGCTTCTACTGAACTTCCAAGGCTCTAACCATTAACTTTCTCATCGGTTCTTTTACAGGATGGCTGAACAAATCGCCCACTTCGGGAAATTTAGCCATAAACTCATCTCAGATAGATTCGCCAGTTACCACTTCTTTAGCAAATTTTGAAACTTTCTACACTCCCTTTGCAAAGTATTGAACTCGCACTTCGCTGCCTAGTACATTGACTAGTACCGTGCGGGCTACCAATTGCAGCGTCTCATTCGTCACATTATATGCATGTACTCTCAATTGGCCCCTTGACGTCACAACCAGATTGGCCACTATATCTCTCCTTGAAAGACCATAGGTGAGAGTGACACAATCTTGACACATCATGTCGGCTTCACTTCAGGCCCCCGTCGTTGCGAGGGGGCCTTCGATGCACGTAGTGGTTAGCCGCTCGATGCTTCGCCTCCCCCGGATCTGAATGGTTGGATTGTGCATGCTTGACACAGTGCTCATGGCGGTATGCTCAAGGAGAGGCGAGCTCGCGGGCTCCGCTGGCCAGGTTGGCCAAGGTCGCGGGGTTGGGTCGCGGGAGCAGTTTGCTTGCACGAGAAAGGATCATTGCTACACTGCACTCACCACATAAGTACGGTGGCCAGCTCGCGGGCCACCGGTATGGAAATAACTCGTGTCATGGCACCCACACCGGTGCCTTAGTGTACTGTCATTATACCCATACTGTTGTATAAACGGGCGGTCATTAGGGGTTAATGAACGGAATGGGCATACGGTTTAAGTATCGGAACTGTATCAGAACAGGAAAAGAAAGGTTGTCTGCTTGTCAGCCGCCCGCCGTATTTTGGGATGTATCGTAGTTATCGGTATGGTACGGTGGATACGGGATAACTACAGTTATGATGCGGTATCGATACAGTGAGGTGTCCGCCCACGGATGTAAGGCCATGACCCCTCTTGCCCAGTGAACCTCCAATCCGTGTAATCCGTTGCACTGCACGGGTGTGCCCCCAAGCCAACCAACGTTGGCTGCACTGTGCCGTGTATCCGAGAGTCCTGACCCGAGGCGGAGTGCGTGCGCGATCCCGCGTGCGACGATTCGGGGATCTGCGACCTGGGGCAAGCTGTTGGCCCACTAAGGGCGCAAAAGGCGCCTGACCACCACGCTTCCATTTTGCGCCAACACATACACTTCATATTCCAATGGTGATTGTCTTGACCGTTCATAATCTGATACATCACTTTGTAAGGTGTATACAACACCATTACTTCTTGACATAGCAAAAAACAAGCTTTTGCAGTCAGAATTGACGCAGAATTATTTGCACTAAATTTCAGTCCACTGCCATATCCCTTTCCCAAGTTCCACAGCTGCACCAACCTAGCTACCCCCTGCTCCCGTGCAGGCCCTCGGCCTGCTGGCAACTTCAGTTTTTTGGGGCTGCATCAGCAGCCACACCTTCTTCCAAAGCACGAGTATAGGAATAGCACTGAATCACATGACCTGTCCCAAAATCCTTCAATTCTTGTGATACACAATCAACTGCCATGCCCATGTCATGCAGAGTAGGAAAGCCGATGATCAGGTATTTCACCTGAGGAGAGATCAGAAAATTCACACCTTTCCTGTCTTGGGCCGATGGACCAAAGCGAATTGAGTGTTGGCGTAGGATGGAAGCGTGGTGGTCAGGCGCCTCTCGTGCCCTTGGTGGGCCAACAGCTTGCCCCGGGTCACAGATCCCCGAATCGACATATGCGGGATCGCGCACGCACTCCGCCTCGGGTCAGGACTCTCGGACATACGGCATAGCGCAGCCGACGTTGGCTGGCTTGGGGGCACACTCGTGCAGTGCAACAGTTCACACGGATTGGAGGTTAGAGAAGGGCAAGAACCACTGGTCCGAGGCCTTACATCCAACGGCCGGCGCCACTCAAGATAATGGTTTTATTAAGCCAATTTAAGTCATTAATCCCCAAAATCTCTGGGCGGCCAGGGGCGCGCCCCCGGACCCCGCGAGGAGGGAAAGTGACCCTCCCTCCATGTTCCAGCACATATCCAAAGGCACAAACTTCCAGGGCCCTTATGCCTAAGCAACCCTGCTGTTGTTACACAACAATTAACCCTTAATAACCACCCGTTTATACAACAACCACTCCCCCCTCTAGGGAGCTCGGCCTCGAGCGTTGACGTGTAGTCTCCACTCATGCTCCTCATAGGCTGGTCGGGTCTTTGGACGGCTGGCCCTCCTCCAGAAGCTGGCGCAACTCCTGTTGGTCAAAATCTCCAGCCTTCCGCCAGGTTGCTTCCTCCAGGGGCTTGTCCACCCAGATGATGAGGTACTGGGTGACCACTCGATTCCTCTCTCGAATCTTCCTCCAGCGGATGAGTCGGTCAATGTCAGGCTCCTCTTCATCGTCCACGTCCAAGGCAGGGAATTCGTTGTCCTCCTCCTCTGCAGGCTCCTCATGTGCAGGTTCAAAAACGCCGGCTCGGAATGGCTTCAAGAGAGAGACATGGAACACGTTATGCCTCCTCCAACCTGCAGGCACCCTAAGCGCATACGCTATGCGTCCGTACCTAGCGATCACGCGAAAAGGTCCAACAAACTTTCTCTGCAACTTATCAGGAGTTCCCTGATGACGCATGTTTACAGTGGAGACCAACACAAAGTCTCCCACTTCATACTCCACTTCCCTACGTCCGCGATCATAATGAGCCTTGGCCTGAGCATTGGCTCGCTGAACGTTGTCTTGCGACTTCTTGAACACGTTGTCCATTCTATTGAGGAACTGGCTAACTGACTCGTTCAGAATGAATCGTCGATCTCTGAGGAAGATCTGAGGTGTGGTCGGCTCAAACCCATAGTTCAGAAAGAACGGGTTGTACCCCGTGCTACGGTTGGGGTAAGCATTCAAGATGAACTCAACCATGGGTAGAAGCAAATCCCATTCCCTGACTTCTTCTAACTGGTGGATCAAACAGCGTAGTACCTGTTCCGCCGTCTGATTTGTCCTCTCCACATGCCCTTGCGTCTAGGGGTGGTACGCTGTTGAAAATCGCAGATCTGTCCCAAGGTTCCGCCACAATGCCCTCCAGAACGTAATTGTGAACCGCACATCTCGATCGCTGTGTATGGCCTTCGGTACATCGTGCAGACAGCCCACCCTGCTCCAGTACAGGTTGGCAACATTTCTGGTACTCATTGTCTCCTTGCACTGGACCAAATGTACCATTTTGGTCACACGATCGATGACTGTCATAATACCATCATTTCCAAGTGCGGTAACTGGCAGTTTGAGGATAAAGTCGATTATGACCTCCTGCCATTTCTCTTGTGGTAACTGAAGGTTCTGTAGGTGTCCTCGACTCCTGGTGTGGTCACCCTTTTCGATCTGACATACAGGGCACTCCTCAATGTACGCCCTGACATCCTTACTCATGCCAGCCCAATAGAAATGGGACTTGGCAAGCTCCACCATCATGGTATAACCTGGGTGCCCTGCATATGGCACCGTATGGAGCTCCCTGAGTAACTTCCGCTTGATGTCCGTCAAATTGGGAACCACCGTCTTCCAGTATCTGCCATCATCAACACCCCCTTAGTGCACTTTAGAAAACCATGCCGTAAACGGTACTTCAGAGACCCCATCAAGACTTCATGGGTCTCGTTTTCCAAGCGTGATATGATGTCGGCGTATGGATCTTCAGACCTCAGTAAATTCATCATATCACGAAGCAGTGAATCGTCCACTATGACACTCGCCCTGGTCACCATCAATTTCGGTGTGGACTTTGGAAAGAAGAAGTCCTCGGAGTCCTGCTCATCCTCCAGGAATGAATGACAAAATTGGGCATCCCTAGATGCCTCCCTTCCAAGCTCTCCTACTGCCATAACATCCGCAATATTCCCCTGTGCTGTGTCTCCCATAGGCTTGTGTCTGAACACACGTTTCAACACCTTTCTGATATCCTCATCAGACGCATCCTCTTCCACCCTCAGCAATTCCAGCAAGTCCTTGTCCTGAGCTTTCGACACATCTGCAGCGCCTCTCTCTCCTCACTATTGTAAATATGTGTCGTCAGGGAACTCCTGATAAGTTACAGAGAAAGTTTGTTGGACCTTTTCGTGTGATCGCTAGGTACGGACGCATAGCGTATGCGCTTAGGGTGCCTGCAGGTTGGAGGAGACATAACGTGTTCCATGTCTCTCCTGAAGCCGTTCCGAGCCGGCGTCTTTGAACCTGCACATGAGGAGCCTGCAGAAGAGGAGGACGACGAATTCCCTGCCTTGGACGCGGACGACGAAGAGGAGCCTGACATTGACCGCCTCGTCCGCTGGAGGAAGATTCGAGAGAGGAATCGAGTGGTCACCCAGTACCTCATCATCTGGGTGGACAAGCCCCTGGAGGAAGCAACCTGAAGGAAGGCTGGAGATTTTGACCAACAGGAGTTGCGCCAGCTTCTGGAGGAGGGCCAGCCATGCAAGGACCCGACCAGCCTGTGAGGAGCATGAGTGAAGACTGCACGTCAACGCTTGAGGCCGAGCTCCCTGGAGGGGGGAGTGGTTGTTGTATAAACGGGCGGTTATTAGGGGTTAATGAGCGGAATGGGCATACGGTTTAAGAATCGGAACTGTATCGGAACAGGGAAAGAAAGGTTGTCTGCTTGTCAGCCACATTTTAGGGCGTATCGTAGATATCGGTACGGTACGGTGGATACGGGACAAATACGGTTACGATGCGGTATCGATACGATGAGGTGTCCGGCCACGGATGTAAGGCCGCGACCCCTCTTGCCCTGTGAACCTCCAACCGTGTAAGGCAGATTGCACTGCGCGAGTGTGCCCCCGAGCCAGCCAACGTCGGCTGCGCTGTGCCGTGTGTCCGAGAGTCCTGACCTGAGGCGGAGTGCATGCGCGATCCCGCGTGTGTCGATTCGGGGATCTGCGACCCGGGGCGAGCTGTTGGCCCATCAAGGGCGCGAGAGGCGCCTGACCACCACGCTTCCATCTTGCATCAACAGTTGGTTTCGGAGCCTGCGCGGAGCATCGCCAAGACCGCGAGAGCTCTCTGGCTTCGTAGGAAGGCATAGCAAGCAAGCAGCGACCGGTGGCAAGGATCCTATCGTGGCGGATTGCAGTCCGAGGTAACGCGCAGCCAAGCATCGAGTGAATCGCCGCGGGGAATCTGACCCGCGCGATCCGGGCCATGTGCGCCGAAGGCTTCCGCGACGTAGGGATTGCTGCTTGGGGCAAGTTGGAGTGAGCGTGCCGTGCTGTGAGGGTCGAGGCGCAGCACCAAGAGTGGCGCACCAGGGGGGGCCGGATTCGAGAAGCATCCAGCGGATTTGTCAACCCGGCTACCCAATAGCGACCACAATCCGGGGGGGCTGTGTGATAGCGACCTCCAGCGCCTGAACTGCATCGAGATTGACCCGCGCCTGTGGACCGCAACGTGTGGCCGTCCAAGGAAGTGAAGCAGAGCCACCTGGGCTGCAACCCAAGGCAGAGCAGAGCTTCGCGACCGTAGCGACCACATCAGATCAGGAATCTGCGCTTGGCCAGCGAGCCAGAGACCCAGGTTTGCGGTGACGGGTGCTAGGCACTGGGTCAAGCGTGCGCGCAAGAATTTTCTTGAATCGTCCCTGCATGGTTCCATACCGACATTTAGAACCCCACTGCCTTGCACTACGGGGAAGCACCCCGGGGCAGATTGGGATTTCTCTTAGTGCCCCTTAGGTGTTGTATAAACGGGCGGTCATTAGGGCTTAATTGTTGTGTATAAATAGCAAGGTTGTTTTGGCATAAGGGCCCTGGAAGTTTGTGCCTTTGTGTTGGCGCAGGATGGAAGCGTGGTGGTCAGGCGCCTCTCGCACCCTTGGTGGGCCAACAGCTCGCCCCGGGTCGCAGATCTCCGGATTGTCGCACGCGGGATCGCGCATGCACTCCGCCTCGGGTCAGGACACTCGGGCACTCGACACAGCACAGCCGACGTTGGCTGGCTTGGGGCACAATCGCGCAGTGCAATCTGCCTTACACGGTTGGAGGTTCACAGGGCAAGAGGGGTCGCGGCCTTACATCCATTGGCCGGACACCTCACCGTATCGGATCACATCGTAACCGTATCTCACCCGTATCCGCCGTACCGTACCGATATCTACGATACGCCCCAAAATGTGGCGGACAACCTTTCTTTCCCTGTTCCGATACAGTTCCGATTCTCAAACCGTATGCCCATTCCGTTTATTAACCCCTAATCACCGCCCGTTTATACAACACTTTGGATATGTGCTGGAACACGAAGGGAGGGTCACTTTCCCTCCTCGCGGGGTCCGGGGGCGCGCCCCTGGCCGCCCGGAGATTTTGGGAATTAATGACTTAAATTGGCTTAATAAAAACCATTATCTTGAGTGGCGCCGGCCGTTGGATGTAAGGCCGCGGACCAGTGGTTCTTGCCTTCTCTTTCCTCCAACCGTGTAAGATCTTTCGCACTGCACGAGTGTGTCCCCGAGCCAGCCAACGTCGGTTGCGCTGCGCCGTGTGTCCGAGAGTCCTGACCCGAGGCGGAGTGCGTGCGCGATCCCGCGTGCGTCGATTCGGGGATCTGCGACCCGGGGCGAGCTGTTGGCCCACCAAGGGCGCGAGAGGCGCCTGACCACCACGCTTCCATCCTGCTCCAACATTAGGGGAAGTGGGGACATAGGTTAGTTGTAGCGTACTGGGACTGGCCCACCCAGGAAACTGCACGGTGCTGGGTGTGCATCGTCAGGCCTACTGCCAAACACTCTAGGTTGGAAAAGCGCCAGCGCCCAATTGGGGAACATAGCAATTCAGGCTTAGCTAGCTTCCCGCCGTAGGTAAAAGACTAGGGGGAAGAAAAGGCAAGGCTGGGAATTGGGACTGGGACAAGCTTTTCTTAGTAGGACCGGCTACCGGGGGAGGTCGAAGATCAGGACTACGGTTTCGGTTTTCTGTATCTTCGCCGGGAGCTGCAGTTTTTCATCGTGACGGTTTTCACCTTTTCGGGAGCATCATCACTGGGAGCATGGATCGGGACAGCCAGGCTGGATCGTCGACAGTGCCGGCAGTGGATCCTGGGATGGACGTGGATGAGGAGGTGTCCCTTGCACCTACCGTGCCAGTGGGGCAGGCAGGATCTGTCCCGTCTACCATCGTTTTGGATTCCAGTATACTGCAGGACACTGCAGCCTCGGCATATGCCAGTGACGGGACGTGGTTACCCTTGACGTCTGTTGCTAGACAAGGGTCGACTGCGCCATCGGCGACGCCCGCTGGGACATCTGCGGCACAGGAAGCTGTGAGTTTCGTTTCCCAGCAGGATGCACAGTCGCTGGCGCAGACACTTGAGCAGCAGTCTGAGGCGACGAGCCGACAGATGGCAAGTATGCGGGAAGAAGTATCCAGAGCACTTGCCGATGCTGATCGCGCTATTGAGCGTTCCCGGCAGTACACGTCACATCATATTCAGCACAGTGTGGATGCGACCGTGAGACAGTTTGAGGCGATGGGTGCTGAAACATCCGCACGAGCAGAACATGCACAGCAGAGCAGTAGTGCTGCATTGCACCAGGCGCAGCAAGCAGCGTCCATTGGGGTACAAGCCCGGAGTGTTGCGTCAGAGGCACACTCTACAGGAACTGAGGCACTCCGTCATACAGAGGTGCTGATGAAGAAACAGACGGAGGAGATGGACGAAATGAAAAAGCAAATGGAGTCCATGAAGAAAGTGCAGGAAGACTCCAAGAGCTTGGTGCAAGAGTTGCACAATCTGTTGGTCAGAACTCAGGAGCAGCTGAAGCAAAGCAATGATAACGTGGTAGCGGTACACGAGCAGCTGCAGACTGAGCGAGGCAGAGTGGCAGAAATGGAGAGGCAGCTCCAGGAGGAAAAGGCCAGAGCTGCAAATCTGACCGAGGCAGTGCAGAAGGTGCAGGTGGATACAGCTGCCCAGTCACAGATGCTGAATGCACAAGCTGCTTCAGGCTCCGGTGCACCAAATTTGGAGGTGTACCGATTGGTGGAACAGCAGAGGGAGCTGTTGAGCGGATACCAAGAACTGACGAGGGTCCAAGCTCAGCGGCAAACATCCACCTCTGGTTTGACATCTGGACCCAAGCTGCAGATCCAGATGAAGCCCAAGGAGCCCCCAGCGTTCAGTGGACGCAAAGACCAGGATGTGGATATCTGGTTGCACCAGATCGAGGATTACTTCGCTTTGACAAAGCCCAGCGACAAGGACGGAGTCGCATATCTGGTGTTGATGCTGACTGGCTTTGCGAGGGATTGGTGGGAGGCGGAGGTGAAATCACACGGAGGTCGTCAACCAGCGGCAATCGCCGAGATGAAGATGCTGCTGAAGGAAGCATTTTCATCACCATTGCGAGAACGTCAAGCTCACGCAGAAATTCGCAATCTGCGCCAGAAGCCAGGCGAGGACTACCGTGAGTACGCATCACGGTACAAGTCGTTGCTTGCCCGGTTGCCAGCGGGGAGCTACAGTGACGCCGTCGCGATGGACGACTGGGTTTTTGGACTCAACCCTCCATACGGCGAACGTGTGATGGCACTGAAACCGAGGACCCTTCAGGAAGCCATCTCCCTCATGGGAGAACTCGACACCGCGCACCAGTTTTGCAGGCGCGATGGGAAGGGTTCCAGCTCACAGAACCCAAGTGGACAGAGTTCAGGGGTTCCAAAAGGCAAGGGCAAGAACCAGAAGCGGTCTGGAGGTGCGTCAGGATCTGGTGGAGGAGGAAAACAAACTGGACAGTTTCAGCCGTCACCGGGGAATAATAACAAGGGGAATCAAAGTGGCAACAGCGGCAAGAAGAAAGGAGAGTCGGACAAGTCCAAAATGCAGTGCTACTATTGCCAGGCATACGGATATAAGAAATCAGAGTGCCGCAAGTTTGCCAACGACATGAAGGCCAAGATCGGAACTTTGCAAGCGCAGCTCGCTGCAGTTCGAGCTCAGGGTTCCCAGGGTGCTGGTCAGCAATCAGCACGGCCGGAAGACCCGCCCTCGCGAAAAAACTAGTTGAGCCCACTCTCGCTCAGGCTGGTTCGTGGAGTGGGCGTGTGTGGTTACCGATCTCAAGAAAACGCTCAAACAAAACAAAAATCTGTTTTTGTTCTGGGTATAGTGAGCTGCTGGGAAGGACAGTGACCTTAGTGACATCAGGCACTGTCAGTGGCACGAAGGAGCAAGTGGCAATCAAGAGGGGCGATGCATCGTTCAAGAGGAGCGAGCGACGAAGACGCGCCAAGGCGAGAGCCAAGGCAACATCTGGCCAGATGGATCAACGGTGTTCTCCATCGCAGCATGAGGGGCTGCACCAGGATGTTGTATAAACGGGCGGTCATTAAGGGTTAATGAACGGAATGGGCATACGGTTGTGAATCGGAACAGTATCGGAACTGGGAAAGGAAAGGTTGTCTGCTTGTCAGTATTTTGGGGCGTATCGTAGTTGCTCGATGCGATGCAGTGGAGTCTGATGACGATCTGCGGTATCGATCTGATGAGGTGTCGACCCGGCGGATGCAGGCCAGCGACCCCTCTTTGATGAACCTCAATCCGTATATGAAACACGCTTGCGGGTGTACTAGCAAATAGCGTGGTACTTGTGCAGTGCCAAATTAATACGACCCGGCGGAGTGGATGCGCGATCCAGCGTCACGACAATCCGAGACCGCGCGACCAGGGGCGAAGTTGTTGTTAGCCCTGAGAAGCGCGGCGCTGACACCGCTTCCATCACACCATGATTGGTTTCGAACTGGCGAACATCGCCAAACGCGAAGCTCTGCGGCGTGGAAAACACGACAAGCAGCGGCGACCGGTGGCGGATCCCATGGTGGCGGATGCGTCCAGTGCCGGAGCCAAACTTATCACGGTGAATCGCCGCGGGGAATCTGACCCGCGCGATCCAGGCCGCGTGCGCCAAGGGATTCCGCGACGTGGAGATTGCTGCTTGGGGCGAGTTGGAGTGAGCGCGCCGTGCTGTGAGGGTCGAGGCACAGCACCAGGGGTGGCGCAGCCAGTGGGGCCGGATTCGAGAAGCATCCAGCGGATTTGTCAACCCGGCTCCCCAATAGCGACCTCAATCCGGAGGGGGCTGTGTGATAGCGACCTCTGCGCCTGAACTGCATCGAGTTTGACCCGCGCCTGTGGACCGCAACGTGTGGCCGTCCAAGGAAGTGAAGCAGAGCCACCTGGGCCGTAAGCCAAGGCAGCGCGGAGCTTCGCGACCGCAGCGACTACACCAGATCCGGAATCTGTGCTCGGCCAGCGAGCCAGAGACCCAGGTTTGCGGTGACGGGTGCTAGGCACCGGGTCAAGCGTGCGCGCCAAAATTTTCTAGAATCGTCCCTGCGTGGTTCCATACCGACATTTAGGACCCCACTGCCTTGCACTACGGGGAAGCACCCCGGGGCAGATTGGGATTTCTCTTAGTGCCCCTTAGGGGAAGCGGGGACATAGGTTAGTTGCAGCGTACTGGGACTGGCCCACCCAGGAAACTGCACGGTGCTGGGTGTGCATCGTCAGGCCTACTGCCAAACACTCTAGGTTGGAAAAGCGCCAGCGCCCAATTGGGGAACATAGTAATTCAGGCTTATCTAGCTTCCCGCCGTAGGTAAAAGACTAGGGGGAAGAAAAGGCAAGGCTGGGAATTGGGACTGGGACAAGCTTTTCTTAGTAGGACCGGCTACCGGGGGAGGTCGAAGATCAGGACTACGGTTTCGGTTTTCTGTATCTTCGCCGGGAGTTGCCGTTTTTCATTGTGACGGTTTTCACCTTTTCGGGAGCATCATCACCGGGAGCATGGATCGTGACAGCCAGGCTGGATCATCGACAGTGCCGGCAGTGGATCCGGGGATGGACGTGGACGAGGAGGTGTCCCTTGCACGTACCGTGCCGGTGGGGCAGGCAGGATCTGTTCCGTCTACCATCGTTTTGGATTCGAGTATACTGCAGGACACTGCAGCCTCTGCACGTGTCAGTGATGCGACGTGGTTGCCTTTGACGTCTGTTGCTGGACAAGCATCGACCGCACCGTCAGCGACGCCCGCTGGGACATCTGTGGAACATGGAGCTACAAGTTTTGTTTCCCGGCAGGAAGCGCAGTCGCTAGCGCAGTCAGTGGAGCAGCAATCAGAGGCGACGAGTCGGCAGCTAGCCAGTATGCGAGAGGAGCTTTCCAAAGCACTCGAGGATGCCGATCGTGCTATTGAGCGATCACGCCAGTATACGTCACAGCATGTTCAGCACAGTGTGGATGCTACCGTGAGACAGTTTGAGGCGATGGGTGCTGAGACATCTGCACGAGCACAGCACGCACAGGAGAGCAGTAGCGCTGCATTGCACCAGGCTCAGCAGGCAGCGTCCATTGGGGTACAAGCCCGGAGTGTTGCATCAGAGGCACACTCTACGGGAACTGAGGCACTCCGTCGTACAGAGGTGCTGCTGAAGAAACAGACGGAGGAGATGGACGATATGAAAAAGCAAATGGAGTCCATGAGGAAAATGCAGGAAGACTCCAAAAGCTTGGTGCAAGATCTGCACAACCTGTTGGCCAGAACTCAGGAGCAGCTGAAACAGAGCAATGATAACATGGTAGCAGTACACGACCAGCTGCAAACTGAGAGAGGCAGAGTGGCAGAGATGGAGAGGCAGCTCCAGGAGGAAAAGGCCAGAACTGCAAATCTGACCGAGGCAGTGCAGAAGGTGCAGGTGGATGCAGCTGCCCAATCTCAGATGCTGAATGCACAAGCTGCTTCAGGCTCCGGTGCACCAAATCTGGAGGTGTACCGATTGATGGAACAGCAGAGGGAGTTGCTGAGTGGATACCAAGAGCTGGCGAGGGTCCATGCTCAGCGACAGACGTCCACCTCTGGTTCGACATCTGGACCCAAGCTGCAGATCCAGATGAAGCCCAAGGAGCCACCAGCATTTTCCGGACGCAAAGACCAGGATGTGGATATTTGGATACACCAGGTCGAGGACTACTTCGCTTTGACGAAGCCAAGCGACGAGGACGGAGTCGCTTATCTGGTGTTGATGCTGACTGGTTTTGCGAGGGACTGGTGGGAGGCTGAGGTGAAGTCCCATGGAGGTCGTCAGCCAGCGACGATCGCTGAGATGAAGATGCTGCTGAAGGACGCATTTTCATCACCGCTGCGAGAACGCCAGGCCCGCGCAGAAATTCGCAATCTGCGCCAGAAGCCAGGCGAGGACTACCGTGAGTATGCATCGCGGTACAAGTCATTGCTCGCCCGACTGCCAGCAGGCAGTTACAGCGATGCCGTCGCCATGGACGACTGGATCTTCGGACTCACCCCTCCCTACGGTGAACGCGTGATGGCGTTGAAACCGAGGACCCTTCAGGAAGCCATCTCCACTATGGGAGAGCTGGACATCGCGCATCAGTTCTGCAGACGCGATGGAAAGGGTTCCAGTTCACAGAACCCGAGTGGACAGAGTTCAGGAGGTCCAAAGGGAAAGGGCAAGAATCAGAAACGGCCTGGAGGGGCGTCAGGATCTGGTGGAGGTGGAAAACAAACTGGACAGTTCCAGCCGTCACCGGGGAATAATAACAAGGGAAATCAAAGTGGCAACAGCGGCAAAAAGAAAGGAGAGTCGGACAAGTCCAAGATGCAGTGCTACTATTGCCAGGCATATGGACACAAGAAATCAGAGTGCCGCAAGTTCGCCAACGACATGAAGGCCAAGATCGGAACTTTGCAAGCGCAGCTCGCTGCAGTTCGAGCTCAGGGTTCCCAGGGTGCTGGCCAGCAACCAGCACGGCCGGAAGACCCGCCCTCGCGAAAAAACTAGCTGAGCCCACTCTCGCTCAGGCTGGTTCGTGGAGTGGGCGTGTGTGGTTACCGATCTCAAGAAAACGCTCAAACAAAACAAAAATCTGTTTTTGTTCTGGGTATAGTGAGCTGCTGGGAAGGACAGTGACCTTAGTGACATCAGGCACTGTCAGTGGCACGAAGGAGCAAGTGGCAATCAAGAGGGGAGACGCATCGTTCAAGAGGAGCGAGCGACGAAGACGCGCCAAGGCGAGAGCCAAGGCAACATCTGGTTAGATGGACCAACGGTGTTCTCCATCGCAGCATGAGGGGCTGCACCAGGAGAAGCAAACGCAAAAGTCGGTTAGACGTGCAAACCGATGGGGCAGACACCGTCTCTTGATTGGACGCCGTGAAGTGGAACAGGGCCTGCTGAAATTGGTGAACCAGCAAGGTGGTACCAGGCAGGACCCTCAGACCAGACGTGTGGGACTCCACAGCTTGTTGGCAACAGCAACTTTGTATGGATCTCACACTCAGTTGACCAAGCTTGCTGCACGGGTGAAGCGCAGCAATGTATCAGAGCAGCCGGAGGCTCAAGAGGTGCATACGGCACAGCAGTGGGTTGCTGTGGATCCTCAAGATCCACCCACTGTTCCCTCTACACAACGGTCACAGGAGGATGGCATCTTGTTGATCGTGCCGGCACAGCTGTATGGACACAGGGTGCGTGTCTTGGTTGATTCAAGGGCAACACGTTGTTACATGTCCCCTGACATACAGCTGGCAGCTGGAATAAATTGTACGGCATCCAATACATTCTTGGAGCTGGCGGATGGGACACAGATATTATCTGCTGGCAAAGCACCTGCCGTGCTATTTTCTGTTGGGGTTCATTCTTTTTGCATGGATTTCACTGTCACCAAGCTCCTACATGGTGTGGACTTGGTTCTGGGGATGAACTGGCTACAGAGGGTAAACCCGTTGATCGATTGGACGGTGCCTCGAATGTTATTCACGAGTGATGACCATATGTCCGCTGTCCGAGGACAATGGATCGCATCGTCGGAGTCGCCAGGGACAGTGAAGGTGATCCAGGACGCCGATCTGGACACCATGCGAGACCCAAGTTTTTGTTCCAGTCTGGAGGTTCTCACTACACCTACATTCTGGCGGTATGCACCATCTAGCCTGCCTTGGAGGGCCAAGGACAACCTGAAAGGGGGGGTAAACGCCCCGTCGTTGGATCAGCCCGTGGACCAGGAGGTGACGGTGGGACAGGCAACCACAGATCAATCGGCGGAGAACCACAGTGGAACACCGATTTTGACCAAACGAAAGAAGAGAGTGGCGAGAATGAGACTACGTGCACCAGACGAGCCAGCTAGGCTACCCAAGTCTAAATTGGCTTCTCAGAGGGTTCTGGTGTCACACAAGCAGTTTGCCCGTATTCTTACCCGGAGTCGGCAAACACCTGCTTTTTGCGCAATCGTCAAACTAGCAGACGATGAGGCAGAACTTCCTGACGATCAGAACAAAGGGATGACGACTCTCCAGCGCAAGAAACTAATGCGGGAACAAGGTCCAAAACATCAAGAGGATTTCAAGACGGTTGAGGACCAGAGGGAGACAGTCCTGAACGAGTTGCCGGTAGAACAGAGAGACAAATTGAGGGAAATTTTGAAGCAGTATCAGTCTGTTTTCCCCGATGCACTACCCAAGGGAGCACCACCAGAGAGGGCAGTACAGCACAAGATCGAGTTGGTGGATGGAGCGGTTCCTAAGGCGAAGCCTCCATACAGGCTAGGCCAAAAGGAACAGGACGAACTGGAAAAGCAGATTCGCGACCTGCTAGACCAGGGGTTCATTCGTCCTTCGACATCTCCATGGGGTGCGCCAATTTTATTCGTTCCCAAGAAGGACGGAAGGTGGCGTATGTGCATCGACTACCGAGCACTCAATAAGGACACCGTCAAGGATCGATTCCCGATCCCCCGCATCGACGAGTTGCTGGACAGGCTGGGGAGAGCCAAATTCTTTACGAAACTCGACTTGGCGTCTGGCTACCATCAGATTGGGGTGGCCAGGGGGGATATAGCCAAGACGGCCTTCCGGACCAACCGGGGGTCGTACGAGTTTATCGTCATGCCTTTTGGGCTTACGAACGCGCCGGCCACATTTCAGAGGCTGATCAACAGCGTGTTCGAGGGAGAAATAAACGACTTCATCCTCGTTTATTTGGACGACATTCTTATATTCAGCGAGACGTTGGACGACCACTGGAGGCACTTGGATATCGCATTGAGGCGGTTGCGAGATGCTAAGCTCTACGGCAGGTTGCACAAGTGTGACTTCATCAAAGAGGAAGTAGAGTACCTTGGATTCCGTATTTCCAAGGATGGCATCTCAACAGATCCAGAGAAGGTCCGTGCCGTGGTGGAGTGGCCAACGCCAGCAAGTGTGAGGGACGTAAGGTCATTTTTGGGATTAGCGTCGTACTACAGGCGATTCATCAGGAACTTCAGCCTGGTCGCCAAACCGCTAACCGACCTCACCAAGAACAACATAAAGTGGCAGTGGGAAGATGAACAAGAGCGAGCATTCATTCAGATCAAGGTGGCATTGGTGACTGCGCCTGTTTTGAGGATCCCGGACTTTACGAAGGAGTTTGTAGTAACCACGGATGCAAGCCTCGTGTCCGCAGGTGCTATACTCCAACAGGACTTTGGAGAGGGGATCCAGCCAGTCGCCTATGCCAGCCGGAAGTTCATCCCCGCAGAGTGTCGCTACAGCGCCTATGAGAGGGAGCTGTTAGCAATAGTGTGGGCCATTGGATTGTGGCGCCCATACTTGGACAGTGGTCACTTTGTTGTCCAGAGCGATCACAGCAGCTTGAGGCACTTGCCGAATCAGGCCTCAACCAATCGACGTATCTGGAAATGGATCAGTGTGATGCAGTCTTATGACTGTTCGATCGAGCATATCCCTGGGAAGACAAACCCAGCGGATGGATTGTCCAGGCGTCATTGGGACTCAGAGAGAGGTGCTGCAGATGTGTCGAAAGCTCAGGACAAGGACTTGCTGGAATTACTGAGGGTGAAAGAGGATGCGTCTGATGAGGATATCAGAAAGGCGTTGAAACGTGTATTCAGACACAAGCCTATGGGAGATACATCACAGGACACAGCGGATATGATGGCAGCAGGAGAGCTTGGAGGGGAGGCATCTGGGGATGCCCACTTTCGTCATTCATTCTTGGAGGGTGAGCAGGACTCCGAGGACTTCTTCTTTCCAAAGTCCACATCGAAATTGATGGTGACCAGGGCGAGTGTCACCGTGGACGATTCGCTGCTCCGTGACATGATGAATCTACTGAGGTCAGAAGATCCATACGCCGACATCATATCACGCTTGGAAAATGAGACCCAGGAAGTCTTGATGGGGTCTCTGAAGTACCGCTTACGGCGTGGTTTCTTAAAAGTGCACCAAGGGGGTGTTGATGATGGCAGATACTGGAAGACAGTGGTTCCCAATTCGACGGACATCAAGCGGAAGTTACCCAGGGAGCTCCATACGGTGCCATATGCTGGGCACCCAGGTTATACCAGAACGGTGGAGCTTGCCAAGTCCCATTTCTACTGGGCTGGCATGAGTAAGGACGTCAGGGCATACATTGAGGAGTGCCCTGTATGTCAGATCGAAAAGGGTGATCACACCAGAAGCCGGGGACGCCTACAGAACCTTCAGTTACCACAAGAGAAATGGCAGGAGGTCATGATTGACTTTATCCTCAAACTGCCAGTGACCGCACTTGGGAATGATGGCATTATGACAGTCATCGATCGCGCAACCAAAATGGTACATTTGGTCCCGTGCAAGGAGACAATGAGCGCAAGAGATGTTGCCAACCTGTATTGGAGCAGGGTGGGCTGTCTGCACGGCGTACCGAAGGCCATACACAGCGATCGAGATGTGCGGTTCACAGGGACGTTCTGGAGGGCATTGTGGCGGAACCTTGGGACAGATCTGCGGTTTTCAACAGCGTACCACCCCCAGACGCAAGGGCTTGTTGAGAGGACAAATCAGACGGCGGAACAGGTACTACGCTGTTTGATCCACCAGTTGGAAGAGGTCAGGGAATGGGATTTGCTTCTACCCATGGTTGAATTCATCTTGAATGCTTACCCCAACCGCAGCACGGGGTATAGCCCGTTTTTTTTGAACTATGGGTTTGAGCCGACCACACCTCAGATCTTCCTCAGAGATCGACGATTCATCTTGAACGAGTCAGTTAGTCAGTTCCTCAACAGAATGGACAACGTGTTCAAGAAGTCGCAAGACAACGTTCAGCGGGCCAATGCTCAGGCCAAGGCTCGTTATGATCGTGGACGTAGGGAAGTGGAGTATGCAGTGGGAGACTTTGTGTTGGTCTCCACTGTAAACATGCGACGTCAGGGAACTCCTGATAAGCTGCAGAGAAAGTTTGTTGGACCTTTTCGCGTGATCGCTAGGTACGGACGCGTAGCGTATGCGCTTAGGGTACCTGCAGGTTGGAGGAGACATAACGTGTTCCATGTCTCTCTCCTGAAGCCGTTCCGAGCCGGCGTATTCGAACCTGCACATGAGGAGCCTGCAGAAGAGGAGGCCGACGAATTCCCTGCCTTGGACGCAGACGACGAAGAGGAGCCTGACATAGACCGACTCGTCCGCTGGAGGAAGATTCGAGAGAGGAACCGAGTGGTCACCCAGTACCTCATCATCTGGGTGGACAAGCCCCTGGAGGAAGCAACCTGGAGGAAGGCTGGAGATTTTGACCAACAGGAGTTGCGCCAGCTTTTGGAGGAGGGCCAGCCGTCCAAGGACCCGACCAGCCTGTGAGGAGCATGAGTGAAGACTGCACGTCGACGCTCGAGGCCGAGCTCCCTGGAGGGGGGAGTGGTTGTTGTATAAACGGGCGGTCATTAAGGGTTAATGAACGAAATGGGCATACGGTTGTGAATCGGAACAGTATCGGAACTGGGAAAGGAAAGGTTGTCTGCTTGTCAGACCCAATACCGCCGTATTTTGGGATGTATCGTAGTTATCGGTATGGTACGGTGGGTACGGTGACGATGCGGTATCGATACGGTGAGGTGTCCGGCCAACGGATGTAAGGCCGCGACCCCTCTTGCCCAGTGAACCTCCAATCCGTGTAAACCGTTGCACTGCACGGGTGTGCCCCCAAGC
>CAJHUC010002103.1:0-20637 GCA_905146915.1 Ostreobium quekettii
GAGAGAGAAAGCCCTTTTGCCTTGGGCGATGATGGGCAAGACAGTGGGTCGGACTGTTGGCGGTTTGCTTCCCTTGCAGGGGCTGTGTAGGGGCACATTGGCTTGACTGGGTGCACCTTTGAGGGTGGACCGTGCAGTGCAGCATCTGATGTGGCCGCGGGTTTGTGATCCTGGCGTGCAAGGAGAAGCTTCAGCTGTTGTGGGCTTGGATACTGTGTTGCAGCCCACAGGCAGTTGGTTGCTGACCATGCAACCAGTGCATGCTGACTGCATTGGTGGCACTGGCGGTCGTTTTGTGCATTCCAAGGGTTTAGTGTGATTGTGGGTGTACGCGATCCCATCGAGGGTGTGCGGACGATTGTGCAACCTAGCGATACGTCTGTTGTGTACTGGCGGGCGGAAGGGGCGGTGAACAACTGTACTAGAGCCTGGAACGCGGCTGTGACCCAGCCACAGGCTGGAAAACGTGTGAAACATATTTCTTTGGCCTTGTTTGATTACCTCTGCTGCTGCCTTTCCTCTGCCGCTGCGAACCCTCTTAATGTTGCAGCGCTTTCAAGGGCAATATTTCTTTGCAAGTACATGCCAGTGCAACTGCGAATGGTTGCGCACAGCAGTGCTGCACTGTGCCAAGCTCTGGCTTGCTCATCGCGCCGTCCCTCGGTACCATTGTCTTGTTATGTTATCCTGGGGCTGATTCGGATTTTCCTTGCCAACAGCCACACTGAATGGGCACTGGAGGGTAATGAATGAAGTGGCAAAGTAATCATCGTTTCTTCACGTTTGGCAAAGGGATTCCGTGTTTCATCCGATGGCTGCTGAAGGTCATGAAGCCCCAACCGCATCAGGGGCATGGATCTGTCAAATCGACAGATCAACGACAGCGTCAAAGCTCTAACCCCCTCTGACATTGGGCGCTGGCTTTCACGGCGATCATTTTTCATGACGACCTGATTTGGGACTCGTGACCGGCTTCGCCTTGCAGGTAGAAGTGCTGTGTTTCACCGATCTTGTGGACAATCTACACCCACACACGCGCTCGTCGCATCGCAACGAATTCTGTGCATTGTTCCGCTGATGGCGAGGCGGATGCTGCACCGCCGAAACCGCAGGGGCTCACGCGCCAAAGGCGCACCCGATGGTCGTCAGTTGGCAGCTTGTGACCACCCTTTGACCACGCACTACAGATAGACGTCCCAAATGACGACAACGGCCGTTTTGCAGCCAAGCAAGCGCGAACCAACTTTGAGCCAAGCAATGGGGCCCAGGGGCTGCCCAGATGCTTGAAGCCCTTCAAGAACCAAGTTAGTTCACGTGCACGGGCAGAGCATGGCCGTGAAAGCAAAACTGGCAGCACAACGTAGCCCAATTACCGTGTATTGCGACGATTATGGCTGGTCATTGTGCAAATGCGCGGCTGTCTTATGGGCGCGTGGACATCGCGTGCAGGGCCTCGCCGCTGTGCTTGATGTTATTTCGTTTGCGCCAGTGGAGAACGACTTTGCAACAATTTTCAGTCCACACAAGAAAGGCAGTATTCAACTTCTTTGCCCTTGCCGTTGGTGAGCCAGGCGCAGCTCATTGTTCCTGTCTGGGCGTCAATGTTATGAGTTAGCTTGTGGCATTGCGCACGCACGGTAGTCGGCAGGCCGCCATCGATGTTTGTCAACCGAGTTGGGCACCATCCGGTCATCTGGCGACTTGGGCTCAAATGGCAACTCCATTGGCGAGCGGCGATTCCATTATGGCGTGCGTGGCCCGCCGTTTGTCACAGAATCGCACATTCGCAGCGCGGCGCCAGCACATCCCCAATGCAGTCCCTCCATCCAGAGCACAGACGTCCTTAAAGTGATCCTCGCTGCAGTTTGCTCATTGCCAGCCAGACCTGCCCCATCTCCAGAGGATCGAAGAAAAATCCATGCCATGCGTTTCAACAAACGTGGCGCAGGGTCACCTTCCAGCACGCCCCCCTAACTTCAATCACTGTCATCCCGTGGAGTCTCGCCACAGTCCGTCGACGGGGTCCCTTTCCCGCAGAAACACGGCCGCTGAATCGGCCCCTGGATCGGAGCCCTGACTCAGCTGCCGACCAGCCACATGCGCTGCGCCCCGCACTGGTGTTTCTGCAGACGCCCCTCTGATTTCAGGAATACCTCCTACTGCGCTCCCCCAAATGCCTCCGTTCAACAGCCACGTACACCGCACAGTCAATCCGACAACGACACAATTCCAAGTTGAATTCCAATGTAACGACGCGTGCACGCCCACCCCAGTGGCATGCGCCACACGAATTGCCGGCAGCCTCTCATCGGTGTTCTGGCCGGGGCCAAGCAATTCCCAAAACACCGCACAGCGACCCTTCAGCAGCAACACGCAATCAGTCCCGGCCACGTCGGCACCCCGCTTGGCCCCCACACCCACCACTCGATTTAGCAACTGATCGACAACAAACCCTTCGGGAGCGACTCCCCCCGGTAGCTCAACTTCACACACTCACACTACTCAAACAGCCCGGGCCCCACGCCGCCCCCCGTCCTGGACCCCTGCTTTTGCGGGTGAGAACCTCTTCACCCCGCTCAGATTGAGCCTTGCCTCCAGGCTGTGGACGCATACTTCTTGCAGTGGGTTATCTCCCGTTAGGGAAGCAGCCCTCCCGGCAGCCGGAGTCAAACGCTGGTCGCTCACCGCTGCCAGCCACCTGGCGCCACGCGGCGCCTGGCGCCGTCCAGCCCCCCGGCCCCTGGGGCCCAGAAGAACTTTTCGTACTCCGTGCCCAGGGCCTGGGCCCGTATGGCGTCGTTCAGGTCCTCCAGCGTCGGCCCGGGGCCAGCCTCCTTGACCATGCCGAAGGGCCTGAACACCGTCGAGAACACTTCCCGCCGATCGAACCTCGGCCCGCGCCGCACCGCGAGTGCCGTCGCGGATCCGTCCCAAGGCTCGACGGGGATCCCGCCAATTGGACCCGCCGCGACGCCGAATGGGATCTGGCCATTTCGGCGCGGCGGCAGCCTCGAGTGGGGGGGGTAGGGGTAGGGGTAGGGGGTCGTCAGGTCGACTATGGGGGCGGGCCGGCGCGGTAGGCAGCGGTCGCGCAGCGGCGGGTGGGCGCAGGAGATGGAGGAGGGAGCCGGGTGCGGGGGGTGCCACGGGGGGTCGCAAGGACTGTGCGGGCGCCCGCGCCACCCGCAACGGCACCCAGGGACGAAGAAGCCGCGGCCCGGCGTCGAGGGGTGCGGCCCCCCGGGTGCCGGGCGCGATCCCGCCGGCCGCCCGTCATCCATAGCTCCGATGCGGCCCGGAATGGGCATGCAGTTCGGCGGGCAGCCGCGGTGCTCAGCGGCCGGCTCCGGCCCCGGGTACACCCCCGCCGGGCTGCCCTTCTCCCCGTTGGGCAATTCCAGCAGATCGCCGATCTCCTGCAGCTCCAGCGCCCCCGGCCTGGGCAGCCAGCCCGGCAGGTCGTCATCCGCGCACGCTGGCCCGTAGCCCCCCCTGACCAGCCCCCCTCCTCCGGGATCATCCATTCCGACTCCAGCGATGAATATCTTCGCCGATCCGCCCTCAACCTGTTGGCAGTTTTGGCGAGAGTGGCCGCCCCGGCGCCTGAGGCGCGCACCGCGGGGGTTGTAGTCGTCCTGTCCGGCCCGCAGGCCCCTGGATGCCAGCTACTGAGGCCCTGACGCCAGCTACGCCAGATTGGCACCTCCCGCCAGCGCCCTCCAAAGTGCGCCATTAACGCCCCTTAAAGAGCCATTATGGCGCGCCAATTCCCCTTTCCCGCCCAAAGGGACAGAAAGTGCGTTGGGCGCTGGCCGGCGCGGGCGCGGGCCCCAGTACTTGGCGCGCGCGTTTTCGAGCGCGGGGCTGCGCGCCGTTCCAGGAGCCCGGGAATGACAGATACTCATTTCTGGCATTGGTCCGTCTGGAGACCCGCCCCGCCCGAGTCAAATCTGGCGCCTGTGGCGGGACCGAATTGGCGGGCCGCCACAGTCTGCCTGACCGCGCCACGAGATCGCATCCCGGCAAAAACACCCACGCCTAATCCCCCTCGGCGGCCCACTTGGCGGCGCCGCCGCCACGCACATCCGAGATATGATTTGCGTGGGCGCCGCAGCTTCAGGTGAGGCGGCGTGGCCGAATCTGATGGGGACATTGGCAGGGCGACGGCGCCTATGCGCCGCAGGTGGGGCCGCTCGGGGGCGCAGGGCGGCGGGGGTCGCTGGAGGGGCCGGCCCGAGGGCGGGGTGTGCGCCCCTGCCGAATGGGATACTTGTAATAGATCCGATCCCCGCCGCCTGGCACCGCTGGCAACCGCGCCGGCGCCAATTTCTCCCCCGAATCCGATTCTCCTCCAAAATGGGAGGGGGATTAGCAGCCGAGGGCCAGATTCATCATTGGTGGGAGCCAGAACACGAAGATTCGTTCGTGAGGAGCAGGGACGCGCAGAATGGATGCGTGGAAGTTTTTGCGATGAGAGACGTGGTGCCCGTGGCTGTCCAAGGGAACCTTGCTCTTCGAGGGCAGTGTGGGAATAAACAAGGTGATTCACTGTCCGCGAATTGTCTGCGAAGAAAAAAGTGTTTAATAGCCCTGCAGCGGCTTTGGTAGAATGGCAAAAATATCAAGAATATACCAAGTCGGTACTTTTATATCTTACTTTTGGTGCTTCAATCCGCCCTCTTGCAACAAGCTCGCCAGTCACAACCGCAGCAGCCATGTTACACAGCCCGAGGCATCCAATTACAACTTTGATTGGTACAGATGCACACGCAAAACGTCATTCAATTGAACCGCAAATGGACAAATCCCCGCCCGGCAATCTCTCATCACATTTTGAAGGGCGTCTGGTTGCAGTGGGCACACCGACAGTAAATATACACGGGTGGGGCCCGTGTGTGATGAGGTGGACTTCAAAGGGCATTCCCGCCCTCGATTGGCAGATTCGAGGAGTCGAACTCTGGACGTCGGGTCTTCGAGGACAATCGCACATTGGGTTGTCGCTCCAGCAAACAGCAAACATATCATGCAACGGGGCACCCCGCCAACCGGAGTTTTGGAGGCTGTGCTGCGTGCTCCAGAAGATGAGCGTGAAATCTCCAAGTGGAATAGGCAATGGGCTGTGGCGGACGAGAGCACACTGGCTGCACTTCAGAGGCGGGACTTGTTGGTTTGTTGGCGCCACAGCCTTGGGGTTCCTGAAAACTGCCTTGTGAAAACAGATCCGGCCACCGTATAGCCTTCGTTGCTCATGGGCCTGAATGTGCTCAGAATAGGATTGTTGTATCTTGGCGGACCCCCAGCCACCCAATCTATAAAAACACGTAGCTTTATCGGAGGACTGGTGCCAGATACAGGATCGGTGTTGCTCGGATCAGCAATGGCACATCGGGTATCAGTGCACTGGGCATCCCCCTCCTAACCAACACGTTTGGCATTCCTCCCTACTGTAAGGGACGATGTTCATTCGACAAAATGGCTCCACAAGGGCAACAGAAACTGCAATCCAGCTTGCAGTCCTCGTGACTTGTGCAGCACGTGGCTGAAATGGGGCATGGTGCACATTCTTAACAATCAATCATTGCCATTCACAATCAGACAATGATCAATCACAACAAAGTATTGAACTGGTTGCAAAAAGATACGCCGCTGAATGGAAGAATCAGTTGATTCTCTAACTGGATTAGCCACGACCAACCAACACTCAGTAAGTGTGCTGATTCAAGCACAGCGCGCCTGACATAGCGCAGAGCAACACCCATGATGCAACTCCCTGTGGCATCCAGAACGCCAACAGCGGTTGCGTCAGTGTCATCTTACGGTATGTACACATGCAGATCACCTGGTGCCCAAGCAAACTGGCTCGTTGCTATACTGAAGAAAAAGACAAGCAAGCCTCAAACCAAGATAAAACTGTGATTGTCTTGAGGAGACTGGGGGCAAGGTCAGTGGCGAGAAAAATTGGTTACACATGGAGGAACAAAAATACACTATCATACAAATGCAACTTATGATGTGTCCATCCCCGGTAAAACCACCCCCAAAACCAAATTAGACATTCCGAACAATGGGTGGCATCCCACTGCCACATTTTATTTCACCACTGAAATCATGTGAAAGATGGGGCCATTACACCCATAAGTCCCTCTCCCCAGGTTTGAAAGCAGGTAAGCGCACCACAGGTGCATTTCCGGTAGTCAAATGGGAGCGAAACACCTGGACCACAGGCTACTCTCCGCAGCAAAGCATGCAGTACACAAGGGCATTCACTCAGATAAAAAGAATGGTGATAACCACGGTGTGGCAGGAGAAGCACGGCGTTCCCCTCTGTAGAAAGAGAAAACTGGGGCGGGATGCAGAGCCCCACCAATAAATTCAACACAAATTGTGGCCCAACTATCGTTCATTATTGTACCCCAATGAAAGCATGCGCCACGACTAACCCCATCCAGTGTCATCTTTCCCACAGGAGGTAGCATTCGGCTCCTTGCCCTTCACCAGTCGCCTTCCTGCATAGGCAGAAAGCGATACTCAGGGATGTCCTCATACCATTCGCATCCTGACCTGCAAGCCGCCAACATGCCACAGGTGTCTCGAACGCTCTTTACAGCAGTGCCTCGAGGCACGAATTTGGTGGTTGCCACTCTCTATGTAAAGAACAGTTGACCGGCTAATGCACAATTCGTGTTGCACATTTGTGGCTATTTTTAGAGGCTCATAGCACAGATGAAAATGCAGAAGATCGGTTGGGAGTGGACACTCCAGCATACACATGAGTCAGCACACTGCAAATGCTCATGCACCAATCATGGTAGGATGCCTCCAGGTCTATCGATGCCAGGGAAGTCCTGAACGTTGCTACATGGGCATATATATTATTGCAGCGTTGCTCCACATTTCTTCACTGCGATGTGCCAACACTGTCAGACTGTCAGAATTCCAGGTGCATAGCAGCGCACAACACCCTGCCATGAACAAATGATATTCGTCCGTTGTAGCCTGACAGGCAAAAGAGCAGTGATTTGTCAAGATACGAAGGGGAGACATAGAAGATTTATACACTACTGGAAATGCAGCTCCTACAAAATCCCACTGTCCCATTGGATCCCAGTAGCACATGCAGTGGCTTCAAAAACTGGTGATCATGCAATGAGCAGTGCATCCCACACTTGCCAAGCACGCTCAGCATGCACGGTGGCCAAAGCTAAGGGCAGGGCAACACCACCCAAAATACACGTGCAGTTCAACAACTGCGCCAGAGGTGCAGTCCAATATTGCAATCCAATGCAATCCATTAGTGTCAAACCCTCACACATCAGGTGCCCACAGGCTACAAGCTCCTGCTCAACCCTTTGCAGAGGCACCGCTGCGTCTTAACAATTGTAGAAGACAACTCATCCTCACTGTCAATACAGCCAACATCGCCTTGCAGGTGAAACTGTAGATAATGCCACATGTTTCAACTTGTGAGAAGTGATGATTTATGTGGGCTGAGAACGGCCAGAACACCAGTGTCTTGAGCACGCAACACAGGGGTGCAACAGGCTGTCGCCATTTGTTTGTGCACGCTGTGCGCATCCACAAGAGAAGAATGTTGATATGTTTCAGCCAGATGCAACTGTGCATTGGCTTTTTCTTTGGGTGCTAAAAAGCTGACATTTTTTGGAAGCAGCTTGCAGCCAGGCTGGCATTCCCCCTCACAGCCGCTGTTCAGGGTCACGACCGTACCCTCAGATGGCGCCCTAATTGCCGAGTGCTGTGGCAAGGACTCATGGCCCCAGGGGTGCTATTCTAAGTCTTAATTTGTGCTTGCAACCCATCTTTTGTTGGGTGCTCATCAAACCATCTGACCGACAAGCGCAACGGCAATGTTATGCTGCAGGAGTCAGTGGACGGGAGCTGCCAACCAACATCGGCAAACCGACACTGGGCTGTTGTCCCCACCTTCATGACTTTGGCTTTCTCGACGATGAATTTGCCCTCCTTGTACTTCTGAGACTCGTCGAACGCCTGTTCCTGACACAGATCACCACACTGGGGTCAGTCGTCCGTCCACAGCAAGCACGCCGAGTCGCGGCCGCTTGAACGCATCACCGGTCCTCGCAAGCAGCAGCGCCACCTTGACAATCGCGGCCGTGGCCGGCTGCGCCCACACGAGGAGTGCAAGCTCCGATGGCTCATGCCATGCTCCGCGCTGCCGTCTGGATCCGTCCGTTAGCCGCCGCCGGACATCCTTTGTCGCCAATCAAAACACACCGCGCCGCGACAAGAGGGGTGATCGTTGGGCGCCACGTTCGCATCGACGCGGCACCCATCCTGGAGCAAGGGGGGGCTGCAGCACGCGTCCAGCGGCAGGGCACTCACGTATTTCCAGCCCAGCACGGCGTTGCAGCACGTGCAGTAAATGTCCGCCACGGTGTGCAGGCCGGTGATCAGCAGCCTCTCCTCTTTCGGGCCTAGGGTCACGTTCAGCCTGAACGAACGTGCATCCAGCGGCGTGGGTCAGGCCGCGGCGTACCCGATGGGCGTCGATCAGCGACAGGGCACGGCGAAGGAAAGGGGTGGAGGGCGAAGGGGCCGGGGGAACACTGAAACAGCGAGCGCACCACTCACACTTTGTTGAAGAGGTAGGCCCTGCCGTGGCGTCCTTGAAATGCCTGGGTGAGCAGCCGCGACGCTAGTCAGCGAAGCAGCACAACAGCTCCGCGGGCGCCCGGGCTCCAGGAAACTCTGCCGCCACCGTTCTCCCTCCAACGATCAAAGTACCAGAGGCGAGCGAGGGGGCAGGCGCCAGGGCGCCCCGCCCGCGACGTTCCCACCCGGTGCCCTCGCGCGAGGGGCCGCAGAGGATGAAACTCATTCCGGATTCCGGATCAAGGCGCCGCCCCCAACCTTTGATATGATGTCGTCGTGGTCAGCGGCGTGGGCGCGGCAGTTCGCGCAGCTGTAGACACGCGGGCAGTCGAGGTACTGCATGAAGGGGCGCCCCATCTTCCCGGGCGCCCGATCGGCCCTCCCGGTGGCCCGCGGCTCGAGGAGCGGCTCGAGGTCCCTCTTTGCGCCGCCGCGCGGCTGCAGATCGACACCGACGGGGGTGGGCGGCGGGCAGGCGGGGCGCGGGAGGCAGGGCGGGGCGGGGCGTTTGCGCAGGGGTGCCAAGGGGCGCGCAAACTTGGGTCTGGCGGTTGAGGTTGCCTGGCTGCCGCGGGAAAAACGGTGTCTTGGTGCGTCAGCACTCTCAGTTGGACCGGTCGCCTGGCGCCGCTAGATCTTTTTGGGGCGGGCCTTAAGGGGGGGCGCCAGTGCGCGGAACGCAGACCGGTGTGGCCTTTTTGCCGCCTTGGGCCAAAAAGGATGCCAGGGCGTTGGCGGGCGTGGCTACTTCGTTGCTTGGCGATTGAACCACGAACGAGGGGCGCCGTTACAACCGGAGCTGATCGAGTATTATTGATGGCTGGACGCATTAACAGGTGATGAGACAATAAGAACTGAATTAAGGACACTGATGAACGGACAGGATATAAGCGACAGAATTCCTGTTGTCCCTTTGCAACACTGTAAACCGTTGCCGTGTGCTCGAGCCTACGTTCCCCATTCAGGGGTCGCCACCCCTCGACCCCGCCTGCCTTCGTCAGCGCCAAACAATGACAAGCTGATGAGATGGTTTTGTGGAGCGATGTCTGTGGAGAGAACAAACACTGCGATGGGCCGGTACGGCGTGAGTTTGCGGAATGCAAGGTTGATGACACCTGAATCTTAAATGATGATCGTGGACAAGCATCCAATCCCGATGGCGCCCCGTCGATTCGGGTATTGGCATGGCTTGTGGATGGAATAATGCGCCACAACTGTGCAGTGCATTGCCGCATTGTTGACTGGAGTGCCAACTTGTTGAAGGCATGCAACAAATCCGCGAGGCTGGCAGCACTGCTGCCGAGATTCGGAGAGTACAGGACCACACATCGTCCAGGGAGTGCTCAGGGGCGCCTAGCGTCACCCATATGTGAGAGGGAAGTGTGAGGGGGTAGAAATACCACGTCAAGCATAATCGCAAGCAACAGCGGCCAGCCCCACAGCATATGAGCTTAGTTTAATTCAATCAACGAGATAACTAACGCAAAGTATTGCTGCATTCTATTCCCAAACTGTGTACACATCCAACATACCCCCTTCTCTCACGACCCCACAAGAATGCGAAGGACGCCAACAAGTACAAGTACAATTCAAAACCCAAGCACAAAGCTGCAGCTCACAAACTGCAAGTCACAGCAACACATGACTGAGGGTTCACAGCTCATGCACATAATGTCCCACATCATGGAAAACGCCCAAGACTGCCACTGCCCCTTCTCTCAATCTCTCCAGAAGTTGACTGCACTGGTTAGAAACGCCAATTCGCTAATTGGGCATCACCTGATGTGCTCTCCTCCTCAAAACTAAAGTACCGGTCCAAATTCCGGCAAGTGATGCACCCAAGCGGCTGGCATGACAGCGATAAAAACTGGATTACACTGCCAGCCCCGGCCACCAGCATGCCCTGGGCCCTTGGATCCAAATGGATCGAAAATGCGCTGCGCGGCGCAACAGGTGCCCTCTGTGTCTGCACACCCTGGAAGTTGAATCTGGAGACGAAGGGCTTGGTGCCCACGACAACGATTTCGTCTTCATGGACGGCAATGGCCTGCAGCAGAATCAGCATATTCCCATAATGTACACACTGGCTGCGATTGCAGGATGCGGTCCTGCTGTACAACAACCAACAGGTAATAGGACAGGTTGTAATATATTGCTCAACACCTAAAATCCATGCAAAACTCCTGTGATCCCTGCGATGCTCTGCAGTTTAGTATTGGACTTTGCTTTCAAGGTGGCATTTTCACAGGACATTCTGTGGGCGGAGCTTTGTCTGACAATGCCTGGAAAGTGCCAAGCTAAAGCTCTATCACTGTTCCGCAAATGCAACCAGAGGATGCATTTGTGGAACAGTACTTTCAGTGGCAGAACTGTTCCCACCGCCAGGCATCAAAGTGGAGACACCAGTTACTTTCGCAATGTTCAAATCTAAGCAAGGGGATTTGTAGTCAAGGAAAAGCCATGAATACGAATTGACTTCATCACCTGTGAGTCAGGGAATGGGGTGTCGATATGTTCAGCACCAGGTGGCACATCGTACACACAGTGCAGCCCATGGGCTGCCAAACGCGTCTGACACCATATTGTCCCATTAGCTCAAGTTCAGTTTGAAGGCAGATTTGATCGAATTTGCATTCTGTTCATAGCAGACACCTGATACGGACAATCCACACTGTACCTTGGGTCTGGGTGCAAGTGAATTATTGCAGATATAAAATGAAGAAAATGTGACAGGCAGTGCTTGCCGTTGTATGATACACCTTTTATCCAAGAATGCCTGGCAAGCAGTAAAAGGGGTTTTGAGGCATGTCAGGGACCACAAGATTGTGGCAGCAAAATATGACCAATCAGCATTGCCACCGATCAGCATGTACACTGTCAACTGCTGAACGAACAGAATAGGGTGCCAGCTTCAGCAAAATGCTGCCATCATTAATACTCCCTCTGTCCCACAGCGAATGATGGTTGTCAAAAACGGCAAAACCATTGCCATATTCTGTTCAAGTGTAACAAACAATATCAAAAACGGAAAGGAAAGGTGCCAAACCTTTGAGAACCACCCCCATCTACAAATGAATTACATCCGAGGCCGTTTCATCATGCCTCTAAAAGTGGGCTGCATCACCCAAATGCACCTGACAGCAACCTCCGACATGCCCTCCCCCTGTTCTGCTCTTACTCCTTGCCCACATGGGGCAAGTTGAAGCTGTTGCTGCCTTCTACCTCAAATATGTTCTCCATAACAGCGAAAAACGAGCGACACACATTCTCCATGGTCAAGGGGCGTTTCTGAGCCACCGTGAGATATGCACGACATTTGGTCCAACATGCGCATGTTTGAGGGGTCACACCTCCCTCAGAACTTAGTCGATTGATGTAAAAATTTGATGGATCAAAACTGACACAAAAACTAAATATCTGGTCAAAACTTGAGTGTTGTTGGAGATGTTTTTATTGGTTTTCCCAAGGTCACAAGTCATAACCGCCATTCATTTTGGGAAGGGAGTATTACCAACACATTCAGAGGATTATTCAAGCTCAGTTCCACACAGCCTTTGAAGGAGACACGGACCTGTGGAGTGGAGTCAACGGACACTTGGTGCACAAGTGCCCCTACTCCCAGGCTCCAGAAACCCAAAGATGGAGAGTCGCTCCCACACAGCACCCAGCTGCCTTCGGGATCGAATGCCACGCAGGGCACACATTGAGACCTGTTCCATCCCAGGTAGGCCTGGCTGTCCAAAGACGTTGTACCTTCGGCAACGGGATCAAACGCCACAGTGCACTGGGAGTCCCGGCAGTCCCATATGCGAACAGTCCCGTCCTATGGGCATAATCAAGTTACTATCAGCCAAATTTCTGAGAATATGATGTTGCAATGCTCAACCAACCTTTCAAGATTTCGATTGCACTGTGGTGCATAAACAGAGCACCCTTGCACCTTTCTCCTGATTGGGGCGAGTTTTGTCTACCTAGGCCACAAAAGGAATGAAGGGAAACCTGTATACCTGTACACCAGTGAGCTTGCAATTTCTGTGGTCATGATGGGCAGCACACAACAGGCAATTTTCTGTGTGTGAGAATCAATAGCATTGAAGCAGAAAATGCCAACTCGCACAACTGGCTCAGCTGCACAACTGGCTCTGTTGCTTTTACAGTCAGTGACAGTCAGCATACAGCAGACAGTCTCGACGGAGGAATGAGGGCAACGATGCAGATCATTTCAGACCACTGCCAATTGGCTCCACCTTCCAACAGTACAGATCACAGCAACCGCATTAAAGCCTCTGCACCAATGAAACGCACTGCACCAACCTCCGATCCTGTAACAAGGCGGTTGCATTTACTCGAGTGGTCAATGGACAGGATTCCTAGAGAGTGGCCCTTCACTCCCGTCTCCTGTGGCGAGCGTTGGGAATGGTGGCTGAGATCAATCGTGTGCCAGCAGCCATCTCCTGTGCCTGGAGTGACAGCACATGTCAAATCAGGGGTCCTTGTTGGTATCACAGCCCTACCAGGAACAGATGCCAGGACATGCGTTGGGGGTGTCTGGTTGAAGGCCCCACATCAGCTGGCAATGTCATAGTTGCATTCCCAATAGTGTTCTTAAAACCAGCTTCTGCATTGATTGGACATCAACATGGACTCAGCGATCCTGCTCATCCTCTTGCATCCCAAAATGAGATATGTCAGTCCATTCTCAACATAAGGGTCCCTTGCAAGATTAACGTAGATGATGCAACAACTATAATGCTTAGTCACGTCCCAGCTCACGGGCTGATGGCCTTCAAATACGCTGGAAATAACCTTACCGGGGAAGTGCCTCTGAAATAATGCACAGACAAATACCTAACACACAAATACCACCCTACCTGCATACACAGTGCCTTTCCTTGTTGCCTCCACAGCAATGCAGTTGACTTCAGGGTTGCCGTGCAAACTCATGTCAGCACCAGCTGGTGTGAGATCAAACTCAAGCTTGGGCTGCACAGTACAGACCAAAGGCCCCACCCCGCTTGAGCGCTTCGACGGCTGCACGCCAGCAGCCACACCATTCCCATTGGCATTTGCACTGGAGGAACAAAGTGAGAGCAGATGTTTCCAGCTCCAGACAAGCAGGTGGCCATCGTCACCACCAGATATGAGCAGGGTGTCATTCCCTGGGCACAAGAGGGGCGTTCAACTCCTTTTCTCAGCGATGCTCCACTGCACAAAGTTGCAAAGTGTGCAGGGATTGTCGCATCCAGCAATCGATAACCCATATAAGGGCCTGCTGCTAAGGGGACGGCTTGCCATTGGGTCACAATGACAGAACATCAGCACTGAGAGCGTTCAGGTCAAAAATTTGTGGCATGCATGGGCGAGTCCACAATGCGGTGAGACGCCTTGTAGCACATCGACTACCAGACAAGAAGCAACCCCGAAATCACAGAGGAATTAAACAGAAAATGCACTTTCCCTGAAAGGATTCGTGCAGTGGTTTAGCCCACTATACAGTAACTGTATTATTGACATGATGCCACATGTTCCAATAAATGGGCAACCAGTTGATATCTGTTCCCATTTCCTGCAGTCGGTGATGAAACATTCAGGGTGCATACCCAATTGCATTTGCAGAAATCAGGGTGTTCTTCTTGGTTTAAGTGCCTTGGATGTAGGGCACAAATGCCTGTACGGGGAGGAACACTGCAGTTTCACGATGCATCCATCGTTGCCATATTTGCAGCAGGGTATTGTGTTGTCACAAGCTGGAATGCAACCCCAACACCCAGTCTTTTTCTGCTGAATCCATCCAAGACAAACAATGCTGGGAGCAATGAAGTGCCACTGAATGCAACAGGCAGCACAAATGTACTCCTGCTCACGATGGTGCAGAAAGCCACTACCCTAATGGGGGACATACGGCTTGTGACATTCTATTTGGAGAACAAGGAGACAGTGAAAAGGGAAACAGGCAAATTAAGATTCGTGAAAAACTGCTTAGAATGCATTTCTAGCCATATCTTTAACTGCCAGGCCCCTGCACCCGGAAAGCACAATGTGGCACAGGGCAAGAAACATACTGGCAAGCCATCACACAACTGATGTGCAGAAATAGCATTAGGAAGCCACTGTCACCTTGGTGATTACACATTATTGAAAGCCACAATGACTGACCAGGCAGTTTTGGAGATTCATTGCTAGCATAGGACTGGCTGGACAACATGCAACCGAATGGCCTGCACGGTACCAAATTGGCACATAGCAACTCACCTACATCAAGTTTTTCAAGAGCATACACTGGCCCTTTATGCGCCCTGAACCTCAAAACTGGTTGAATCGCTGGCTGGTTGCTGTTGTTCCGTTGCGTCAAGGTACTAGTTTCATATATCCTGTCAAATTGTGCCATGCCATGGAAGTGAGGTTAGCCACAGTCCACTGTGTATTGCATTTTCGCTATTTGTGCTCTGAACAGAACCGCACATTGTAGAATGTTTTGGAAGGGCAGCATACAGGGCTTAGGCTAAAACCTAAACTAAAGGGCCTTGATTGTTGTTCAACAGCATCCAGCCTGTTGAGACACACTTCTCATTCCCACATTTGCCTCATGGCACAAATGGGTTTACAGTGGCATGTATGTCAAGCTAAGCTACACGCAAAGCGCACATATATCATGATAAGCTGGCAACATGCTGTGACAGTTGCCTGACACTGTTCTGAGCAGTGAGAAACACATCATGCACATTGAATTGTTTCACTAACAGACGCTGCTTTAGAGGTGTAAAGTCAACCACATGGCTCTGAGGACAAAGGCAAGATTCTCCCCGCTAGTCAACTCAACTCCTTGTTGGAGCACAGAGGAGGATTGCTTGTGCTGTGTACAAATCCAAGGCATCCGGTACAGATTCCTTCCTCTGGTGCACATCAATTCTATCAATCCCTGGCTGTGTCTGCCTTTGCCAAGCTTTGTGAGGTCTTTGTAGACTGCCCAACAGCTGGTGCTCCTCATTATCTAAGTTCAGCAGACAAGTGGCACGACCAGTGTGTCGCTCTTCACCATGCCTCAAATGGATAAATGCATTCCTGGAGATGTGCTTTGGCAGGACAACACAGTGCCACTTTCGATGATGGACATGTTCGGGTACCTCTCCAATCGCGAGTTCAGACGCCGCATCAGAGCAAAACACACCAAAAATGTGCTCCTTCTGCAGATAGTGTGCTGCCAATTCCAATGGCTACAAACCTGATCTCCCCACTACTGTGTGCACCAACAATGAAGTCCGCAAAATTGCCCCCCGTTGGAGTCGCCATGAAGATTGCAGAAAAGAATGTCTCATATGCCTCATATGGCGTCCCAAAGTACTCATCCTGGGAGTTTTGCTGAAAAGAGCCCCTGTACATACCCAACAAACCACTGTGTGGATTGAACCCTGTCATCGCCTCTCGGGTACAAGGGCCGTGCTTTGCCATTCCATGAAAAATGCAATCCCAGGAATTTGATGCACAAATTAGGCCCAAAGGTGTGTCCGGGTCGGTGCGCAACTGAGCGCAGGCTGGCTCAGCGTATCAAGAGAGCATTTCTGCGTTTGAGGTTTCGGAATGTTCACCACCAGCTGACCTTTCATACAGGCTGATCGACAGTGCCAGAGGCGTCACGGGTCACGGGTCAGCCAGCGCCAAATGCGATCACCGACGCCCCCTCTTCTCTGATCAAACACGGCCCAAGCCGAATGAGACAAGCGGAAAACGGCATCGCGGTAGTGGTCTGTGGCGTCACCGCGGCAGCTCCATATTGAGCCGCTCTGGCCAAATGCCGGAGCCACGCCAAGCGCACGCCTGCTCCACTCACATTCTGTTGCGCTCCCCTTTGCAGGCTGCCCACTCGAGCCAGCTCCTGGCGCCCGTTCAGGCGGTCCCTGCCGTCAAGCCGGGGGGCAAGGGACCAGGGCACTGGGCTTTCGCTATCCTGCTCGCAACTACACATATGTTTCTTGATGGCAACCTGGGCAGCGGCGACGCGCGGCTGGCAAGAATGTGCAGCGCCCGCCCGCCCGATGTACACACCCGATGTACCCGATGCACGCGTCAGCAGAGCGTGGCCACCGGCCATGCGGATCGCCCCACTTAAGCCGGCACTCCTCTCCTTCCAGGCAGTGTGGTACGCTTCGCAGCGTGCGCCGTGTCCTCCGCGGGGACACAAGGCGCCCGCTGCTCGCCCTTCAGCTGCCAACGGCCGGGTCCCCCCCTCCTCTTCCCCTTACGCCCAGTCGGCGTGCCCTTCCGGTTGAAGCTCCCGGCTGCGCGGAGCGCCGGGCGCCGATCAGCGCGCTCGCTGAGCCGCGGCGGTTGCGCTGGTGCCCACCGTGGGTGGCGCCATGCTGTGGTTTTTCTACACCTTCTCGCTGTGCGTCGTGGCCGCGGCGGCGGGCTACCTGACCTGGAAGTACCCCAACGCCCACACGGGCCCCGTGGTGAAGCTGAATGCCTTCCTGGCCTGGCTGGCCTCCTTATCCATGCTCGCCCTGGCGCCCGCGGACATCCTGGTGGCCCTCGACGCCCAGGTGGAGCGGGAGCACCCCCTGGCGGTGCTGTGGCAGGTGGCCTACTGGTACGCCTTCGTGGCCATGGTCCTTTTCCTGCCCTTCCTGCAGGGCTACGGGGAATCTGGAGACTTCCTGCTGGTCGACAAGGTCATGTACTCGCTGCGGGACAACGGCAAGTTTTACGGGATCGTGACCCTCCTAGGCCTCTTGGGGGTGATTCTGCTGGCGGCGCTGGGCCAGCTCGCCCCCAACAACCTGCTAGGTTGGCTGATGGGGGTGTCGAATGCGTACGGCCTGTTTGGGGCCATCTTTTTGATGGGCTACGGCCTGGTGGAGGTGCCGCGGAAGCTGTGGCAGAAGGCGGACGTGAGGCGACGGGCGGCGCTTCTGCACCACAACGCCGGTGTGCAGGTGGAGAAGGCCGGCAAGGCACAGAAGAAGTTGGCAAAGACGATGGGGGTGGTGGACAGGGTGTCTGATCTGTTTGGGACGCGGGACCGGCTGAGGCCGTACATGGACAAAATCGAGAGGATGATGGAGAGGGTGGACGAGGTGGCGCCTGAGGAGGTGGACTTGGAGAAGGAAGACGTGGATTTGGACTATTTCACAAGGCAGGATTTGGGGGAGCTGCGGAGGCAGCTGCGCCAGGCGATCGAGGGGTTTGAGAGGGAGAAGGAGCGGTACCTGCAGCTGGTGCGGACCTACTTCAGGGTGCACGACGTGCTGCAGAACATCGACCGGGTGGGCTCTGGATTTGTGTCCTACACGCGGACAGACAGCCCTGGGCACCTCAGCAGGCTGGAGTGGTGGTGGAAGTGCAGATTGCAGGGCTGGAGCATGCAGTGCCTGGCTGTGGCGCTGTGCTTTGTTTCGGGCGCCGTTGTGGTGGCCGAAGTGGGCATCTCGGACCGCCTGCCCAACCTGTCTCTCTTCTCCATGGCCCTGACCAGGGTGGCAGACAAAGACTTGATGGTACTGGCGGTGTCGTTCCTATCTTTCATGTACCTCTGCATCTGCACCTACTACACCCTCTTCAAGCTGGGTCAGTTCTCCTTCTACCTGCTCGTGCCCCGCCACACCTCGCCTTACTCCCTCCTGACAAATGCCCTCTTCATGGCGCGATTCTCGTTCCCCCTTGCCTACAACTTCCTAGCAGCCATCGCTATGCCAGCTGGGAAGTCAGCGGACGAACCAGACCTGCAGCAGACAGAATTCTACAGAGTGCTCGGGAGCAAGATGGCTGCTGCCCCGGTCATCGGCTTCCAGTTCACCACATACATGCCAATGGTCATTGTTCCATACATGCTCCTGGTATATTTCAGGGTCTTCAATCGGGTGGCCGCTTTCTTTGATCCCACGAAGCGCTTCTCCTTCGATGAAGACTGGGACTCCTCCTACATATCCACTGGACAGTCCATGCTGAGGAGGGAGCTGGAGAATGCTCAAATGAACCTGCCTCTGGGTTTGACCATTTCCCAAGGAGTGCCTGCTGATGCTGTCTTGACGCCTCGTCGCAATGTCTTTGGCACTCGAAGAGCGCACTGGGCAAGGGCCCGGGCGCGCTCAGACAATGGCCGTGAACGTAATGGCCGAGAGTGGGTCAGAGATGCCACTGCCAGATTGAGTGATGCTGTTGGTCGGAGGAGTCAGCAAAGCAGGCCTAGCACGTCTGTGAATCGGGGACAGAGTGTACAGAGGAATGGCGGGAGATGGGACAGCATCTTCTCGCACATTTGGGGACGGCAAGACGATGATAACACACACAGAAGTGAGTATACCAGGCTCAGAGGTGAAGACATCGCAAGCGATGGTGGCAGGAGTTGGTTTAGATTTGGTGGCACAGGGAGGCAGTAGTGTTTGGGGCGACATCATGAGGGGAGATTCTTTGTCTTTTAAACGAAACACTTGTGGGAACTCAACCCTGATCCCATCCATGATGGCGATGGTAAGGAGTTGGCTTCTGCTCCATATCACACACGGTGGACGTTCAGGCTCTTCCGACCTTCAATAAAGGCACATCCATTAAAGGAGTACACCCAAGGGGCTCCTTTGCAAGAATGATGTGACTGCTGTGGCTTACCTGCAGCACACAACGGAAGCATGAACATAACTATTGCATGTGTTTAGCCTTGCCTTTTTGGCTCAGTGTTGTGTTCGAACTGGGCCAGTGTTGGCCATGGCTTGCTGCACCCAGCGCACCTTGCTGCGTTCGAGCTGGCTGAAGAAAGCTGTGTGCTGACCTGCACCGCCTGCCGCTCTGCAAGCGAAGGAAAAAGAAGCTACGAACCCATGTTGCTGTGTGTGGCCTCGTGGACCCGTACTGCTGCCCCACAGTTAGACAATGTAGACAAGGACACCACTGAGGACTGCCCTGGCCATCGGAAGAATATGGACACATCCATGCTGTTGAGAAAGCTGTCTTGTTAGGGAGAAAGCTGTCTTGCCCCACGATCGTGGGGTGGGAGGACACGCACAGATTTTGAGGGGGGGCGCAGGCAGGCTGTATGTTCCAGCCAGTGTACCCTTTCAGGTGTGGGAACGAAGTCTGTGCTGCACGCAACAATCTCTCTCCTGCAACATTCTGTAGCATTGTTCGTGCTTGGCTAGATATAAAGGCGTTTGTGACCCACCCCACGGTCGTTGTTTGGCAACGGGGAAGGCTCCATTGCGAACTTGCCCTCTGGAGGACGAGGCAACGCTTTCTTGGAATTGCATAGGTGCACAGGTGATCGCAGGCTAACCTTGGGGCATGGGCAGACAACATGTTCATTGTTGATATCAGCACCTCCATCGTCACCTGGGAACTGCTTAAGGAGGCAGAGTGTGCCTTCGTATGGCGTATTGGGTGTGCTCATCGAGGGTTGAAAGCAGCTGCTCTGCTGCACATGTGTGGCACTGGTGCAAAAAATTCGTGCCAGACAATAACAATCGCGTGCAAGAGCGACGGTGTCCCCATCAACGCAAACAACACGGCTGCAAGCAACAGGTCGAGCAAGCAAGCTGAACGCGACTTGCTCTTTGCTACAGCATTGAGCTTAACACTCAACGTGTCCAAACGGGCGTTACTTTCACTGCATGGAATGAAGGGAGGAAGAGCGACGCTGGAAATTCCTGGATACCCGGGTACCCGGGCCAGGTGCTGCCCTGATTGGCACCCGCAAGTGGCATCAATCGGCGCCCCAAAGAAGCCAATTGGGCACCACGCTTCGTCGTGCATAGGCGGAGATCCGCTGCAGATCTCGTGCCTCCCACGGCCTTCCGGGGAGGCCTGGTAGTACCCCGCGCTTTCGCCGGCGCACCGTCCGTCCGTCCGCGAAATACCATGTTCGCGGAAGCGGACGGGCGCCACCACCTCCGTCCACAAACTTTGCACCGTTTGCAGAGACGTCGTCGTGGACTGCGTTAGACAGAAGCCGACCAAGCGCGGCGAACCGGTTTCCGTACCCGGGTATATACCCTGACCCGGGCACAGTAGGACTCCCTA
>CAJHUC010002104.1:0-12661 GCA_905146915.1 Ostreobium quekettii
GGACTATGAGCGGATCAAAAAGCGGAGAAAAATCTAATGCAAAACAAAAAGAGGAATCTCATCAAAACAAGAGTCGTACGCAAAGACGATGAGAGCGACGACGACTACAAAGGGCCAGGCAGATAGCTGAGGCTGCCTCATGCGCAGAGGAAACAGGACGAATAGTCAGGGGACATCCGTCCAAGCGGCGCCACCAATCAAACAGACAAAATCGACGTCGACATCAGGTGGCGGCACGCAGGAGGTCAGAGGAATGCCGGCGAGCGGTCGAGCGATTGGCGGCACAGGTGAGCCATGGTAGCGGAACCGTGCTAGCTCAGATCGCGCCTACCATCATACAGGACTGGCGTAGTATTGCTATCCTGTGCAAAGTGGGTTGTGAACATGGGAAAATTGATCCAGTGAAAGACATGCCGGATAGAAATGCGTGGGTTGCTGTGCAGCAAGACGTTGCCCCACGTGATTATACCAACAGTAGGACAATCGACGACGGGACTTTATTGATAGTGAACAGTCGAATTTTTGGCAAGGATACATGGGCTTTGGTGGACAGTGGTGCATCAAGAAGTTTTATCAGCCCAAGTGCGGTAATCAGAGTTGGTCTTCACTGTGTGCATGATGAGTGTCTGCTTGAGTTAGCCGATGGGAAAAAGATATTGTCCCAAGGCAAAGTACCGCATGCCACAGTCTGTGTAGGGTCCTCGGTGGCGAAGCTAGACTTGACCGTCACCCCAATTTTGCAGGACATCGACATGATTTTAGGGGTGAATTGGCTCAGCACAGTCAATCCACTTATTGACTGGACGGTCCCACGACTGATTTTGCCTGACAGTGTGGGTACCTCGAGCATGGTTGGACGATGGATTGACCCAGGTCAGACTACCAACCAAGTCAAGGTATTACGTGAGTTTTTCCGCCCACCCCCCCCACTCCATCCTCCCTAAGTTTCCTTATTGTCTACGCCCTCTTTCTGGACCTATTCTCCATCTTCCCTCGCCTGGAGGCATCGGTCTCAACGGGGGAGTGACCAGCCCAAGACTGGAGCAGAAAAGACGCAACCAGTGGTGAGAAAGGCCAAGACCAGGGCTACAATTAATTCAGTGACCAGGGTCCAAGGTCAGCCAGTCTTGAAGACGCAATCCAAAGCGTCCAGATGCAGACAGTTTATTACGGAAAGGAAAATCAACAAGCTGGCGAGACAGGGGATACCAGTTTTCCTGGCGTTGGTTCGGGGAGTAGATCGGACTACACCTACACTAGGAGCAGTGCATGGTGGGTCAACACAAACCCACAAGCAGAAATTGCAGTCAGTAAGGCCCAAGAAGGATTTTATGACGGTTCAACAGCGGAAGGAACAGATTATGGAGACGATCAGCGCAGAGCACCGACAGCAGCTACGAGCAATTCTCGACGAATTTGAGGATGTATTTCCGGAAAAGCTGCTTGCCGGGCGTCCACCCAAACAAGCAGTGGAGTTTGATATTCGTGTCTCGGAAGATGCAGAGCCGTCGAATCATCCACCATATCGTCTTGGACCGAAGGAGCAGGATGAGCTGGAGGAGCAATTACGAGATTTGTTGCAGCAGGGATTTATCCGACCTTCGGTGAGTCCCTACGGCACGCCCATCTTGTTCGTGCCAAAAAAAGACGGACGTTGGCATCTTTGTATTGATTACCGGGCACTGAATAAACAAACAATAAAGGACCGTTTTCCACTGCCTCGGATTGACGAGCTATTGGATCGATTGGGGAATGCTCGAGTATTTACTGCACTGGATTTAGCTAGTGGGTATTACCGGATTGGAGTGAAGGAAGGAGCAATTGAGAAGACAGCATTTCGCACCAACTGTGGACATTTTGAGTTTGTGGTAATGCCGTTCGGAATGACGAATGCACCAGCGACATTCCAACGGTTAATAAATAAAATATTTAAGAACGAACTGAATTCTTTCATTCTGGTGAATCTCGACGATATACTGATCTTCTCGAGAACGATAGAAGAACATTGGCAGCATTTGCGAATTGCCTTGCAGCGATTGAGAGAGGCCAAGTTGTTTGGGAGGTTGCATAAATGTGAGTTCCTCAAAGACAGGGTGGAGTATCTGGGATTCACTATCTCTACCCAGGGAATGCAGCCATCTCAAGAGAAAATCAAAGCAATAGTGGAATGGCCTACACCGCAAGGAGTTCGGGATGTTAGATTGTTTTTGGGGTTAGCCAACTTTTACAGGCGGTTTGTTAGAGGGTTTTCGACCATCGCATACCCTCTGACAGACTTGACCAAGGAAAAGAAGCCATGGTACTGGGGAGAGGATGAGGAACGCAGTTTTGCGTAACTCAAGGTGGCTTTGACGGCGGCACCAATCCTCATATTCCCAGATTTTGAGAAGACATTCATATTGACCACGGATGCCAGTTTAGTTGCTGTAGGTGGAATCTTGCAGCAGGATCATGGAAAGGGTGTCCAACCGATTGCGTATGTATCAAAGAAATTGAACTCGGCGGAGATCCGATACTCGGCATATGAAAGGGAGTTATTGAGTATCGTATGGGCAGTGGGACAGTGGTGTCACTTCCTACAGGGACGCAGGTTTATTATTCAGACTGACCACAGTTCCCTGCGACATCTGCCCAATCAACCCAGTGTCCACCATCGTATTTGGAAGTGGGTTGGCGTTCTGCAAAGTTATAATGTTGACATCAGGCATATTTCAGGCCAGAAGAACCTAGTAGACCCCCTTACGCGATAGAGGTGGATGGATGACCAAAAGCTGAGTAGCGCTGCAAGGGAGGAGGACAGCAATCTGGCAAGAATCTTACAATTAGGTGAGAACCCCTCAGATCAAGACATCCAAGTTGCATTGGATCAGTTGTTTGTTGAGAGGAAGGAAGTCAGTTCATGTGCAGTATTGTCATCAGTGGAGAGCAGTAATAATGGAACTCTTGCACCGTTGGCACGATGTTTGGTCACCAGGACCACTCTGGACATTGAGTGTCGACTCCGAGACAGGATGATGGAATTGTTGGAATAGGAAAGCCCATACTCGGAGATTTTACAGGAAATCGACAAAGCACCGCTCACTAACCCAGAGGTGAGCCGAGGTCAGGAGAAGTATAGGGTGAAGCACCACTCGTTAGTTGTCCATCATAGCGACTTCAGTGACGAAGACCAGTATTGGAAAATTGTGGTACCAGACCACCATGAGATCAAGAAGTTGCTACTCCAAGAACTCCATGATGTTCCCTATGCTGGACACCCAGGTTACCTAAGGACATTGCATACTGCCAAAAGAGGTTTGTACTGGAGAGGAATGGCAGGTGATATCAGAGAGTATGTCATGTCGTGCCCAGTTTGTCAGTTGGAGAAGTCTGAATATCAACGTCCACGTGGCGAGTTGCAGCCATTAAGAGTACCTGAGCAAAAGTGGACAGAGGTGACTTTGGACTTCATTACCAAGCTGCCTACGACTCAATGTGGTAACGATGCTGTGCTTACAGTGGTCGACAGGGCCACAAAGATGGTGCATTTTGTACCCTGCAAGGAAGAGATTTCAGCATCTGAAACTGCATTTTTGTATTGGCAACATGTGGGAAAACTTCATGGATTGCCCAAAGCACTGTACTCTGATCGTGATCGCAGATTTACCAGTGCTTTCTGGCGAAGTCTTTGGAAATTGGTTGGTTCTGACTTGAGATTCAGCAGTGCCTACCACCCATAGACTCAAGGGTTGGTAGAAAGAATGAACGCAATTTTTGAACAAACACTGCGTTGCACTGTGCATGAATTGGGAGAGCCTCATGATTGGGATTCATTGGTACCCATTGTTGAATTTAGTGTGAACAGCCAGCCAAATAGGAGTACGGGGTACACGCCTTTCTTTCTGAATTATGGATATCACCCAGTGACTCCAAATGAGCTGATCAGAGGGACTGACAGTTCTTCTGTTGAGACAGTGACTAGCTTTGCTCAGCCCCTGCATCGAACTTTTACCAAGGCGCGGAACAATCTCCACCGGGCGAACGAGCAACACAAGAAATATTATGATCGTTGTCACCGCCCTGAGGCCTACTCAGTGGATCAGCTTGTTCTGCTATCCACTACGAACCTTCGGATGCGTGGAACACCGGCAAAGCTGCGGAGACGCTTTGTGGGGCCCTTCCGTGTCATCGAACGGATTGGTACCCAATCCTACCGACTGCAGCTTCCTGATGATTGGCGTATCCACGACGTGTTTCATGTGAGCCTACTCAAGGCATGGCGTGACAGTGATTGGGATCAACGCGAGCAGGCTCCTGTTCCGGAAATTGAGATGGCGGATGACGAGTACGAAATTGAAAAGTTGCTCCGGTGGCGATATGTTCGGGTAGGAAATAGGAGGACTCGTGAGTTTCTTATCTTGTGGCTTGGCTGGCCGATTGAGGACGCTACTTGGGTACCGGAGATGGAAATTAACCCCCCCGAGGATATTCCGATGATGATTGAGAGGGACCAACCAATAGAGGACACGGGTGGATCGAGTGGTGGTTCATGATTTGATTTTCGGGACGAAAATACTTAAGAGGGGGAGTGATTATCAGATTATAAGCAGTCAGGATATTTATTACTGGAATATGGAGTGTATGGGTACGATGACAGTACACTAAGGCACCGGTGTGGGTGCCATGACACGGATTCTTTTCGCACCGGTAGCCCGCGAGCTTACCACCGTATTTATGTGGTGAGTGCAGTGTAGTAATGATCCTTTCTCGCGCAAGCAAACTGCGCCCGCGACCCGACCCCGCGACCTCGGCCGACCTGGCCAGCGGAGCCCGCGAGCTCGCCTGTTCCCGAGCATACCGCCACGAGCGCCGTGCTCAGCACGCGCAGTCCGACGATTCGGACCCGGCGGAGGCGGAGCATCGAGCGGCTAACCACCACGCGCATCGGAGGCCCCCTCGCGATGGCGGGGGCCCGAAGGGAGGCCGACACACGTGGGCGGGCGGAAAGAGGCTGGTCAGAATTTAAAGTACTATGGAAATTAGACCAAAAGGGCCAGTGAGTTTGACAGGAGGCTGGGCAACCATGCGTGGGGGGCCAGTGACCGTTTGATGGGCGAATTTGTGTGGTTGTATTTCGCTTGCTGTGAACGGAAATGGGGCGGCGGCGTACGGTGCTCGCCAATCGTTTTTTGCTTGCACGTGGTGTGGGCCTGAGGGACCGAACTGCCTGGCGTGTAAGCCCCAACGAGGGCGTTTTGGAGTGACCTGTGACTGGTTGCGCGGCCGCGAGGCCCGTGACGCGACTGGGCGACAGCCGACGAGCGGGCGCACCCGTACCGTGGAGTCACGGTGCACTCTTTTGTACTGGACTGTTTGGAGCTGTCTGGGGGTGCCTGAGGGGGGGGTTCCTGGTTGGTGGCAAAGGTGGGAGTGTGGAACCTGCTGTGCTGCACGCCCTGTCCTGTCCTGACTGTGTTGTGGGGCAGTTTTTTGCTGTGTGCTTGCAAGAATCTGCTTGTACCAAGCAAGCATCTGGCTGACCATCAGCCATCTGTCAAAAAGTTGCAAGTGCTTGATGTACTTGTGGTGGAAATGAACTGTATAGGGGTCAAGGAACAGTGAAACATTGTCATTTTCATCACTGCTCTGTGATCTATTGTCCTGTTGATCAACTGAACCTGCCACCCTTGTCTATGGGAAAAATGACCATGTCAAAGCAATACACCTGCATAGGCAAGAGCGAACTGATCTCTCAGTTGCTGGATGCAACAGGCCAATTTCCGGTAGCTTGGGATGTGCGCAACGCCAGCCCCACAGAGATACAGCCGCCACTCAATACCTAGGAAGACTGCCCAGCCTGCTGCACGCATGCCATGGGCAAGGACGTCTGGGACTGTGAAGAACGCGTAGCTGCTTGTGCGTGTCTTGGGCTGCAAGCCGTGCTTTTCAACACATTCGGACACTTTGGGGTGACGTGACTGTTTTGGGCAATGTGGAGGGTTAGTTGGCGAAGTCCCAATGGAACTGTTGCGCCCCAGAAACAGAAATGCCAAAAAAATGAATGAAAACGCAACCAAGCATCGCGCCCCGTGAAAAGGCTGACAATGCCAACCAAAAAGCACCACGAGTTCAATCGACACGTTCAGTGTCTTCAACTCCCTCTGAGGAGCTGGGGAGAGAGCATTGCTACCCTGTTCACCTGGTATCAGCATGGTCAAAAAGATCCCTTAGCAGTTGGGGAAACGTAGTGGTGGATATTAACACTGGGTCATGGGCACTGGCGTGGTGTGGAACCCCAGAAAAACGTGGATACCAACACAGGTGAACATGGTTTCTGCCTTGGTCTCCTGAGCCCACCCAGTCATGTACTCCCAATGATAAATACTAACAATCGTGCCACAAACCAACGTATTGTACCCCACGTCCCCAAACTCACAGTTTGCCCTTCGCTTTGCCAGTACTTAACGCCACTCAGCGAGTGACTCACCCCATGTGTCAGTCTCTTATTCCCGTACTTCACTCCCTTCACTCCCTCTCCATCCCACAACTAAACCAAACACCACTCTCCAGGGCGGGAGGGCTGGGTGCGAAACAAGATAAGGAGGGGGACCGAGGGGGGAGCCTAAATAGCCCGCCCCGCTCAGCCCCGCCAAAGCTCGCCAAACCCGAGGGCGCCAAGGTTGTCGGCACCTCGTATTTTCGTACTTTGACTGACCCACAGTACTAGGATGACCAGAAATCAGAGGGAAGAGGCGAGGGCTGAGTGAGCCCCAGGTTCAAACTGCGCCTTTTAAACCACCGGTGCAGCCCACCCGTCGTCTCCCTTGGCAGAAACCCAGTAACAAAATAGTTAATTTCATATATCGACACAACGAACAACTATTCACTTGGTGATATTCGCTGACTATGGCTGGTAGCACACTGTCCCCCGTCAACAAAGCCACAGCAGGACCACCATTTTTCTGGGCGGATCACTTGTGCATTGTGGCAGTCCCTTGGTCTTCATTTCCAGAACGTTATGTGTTGTGAGATGAGCCTAGCAAGTGACTACTGAGGCAAAAACATGCAGAGGACAAACTATTGCGGTATGAAGATGCTTTAATTTATGATGAAAACCTTTAATCTATTGGCCAATTGTGGTTCAAGGGAAAACCTCCTCGATAATGCTCGTGTTTGCCTGGCATGACATGAGCACCTGTGCTGGCTGATGCCCAATGCCGATCTGACAGCTGCAGCCCCCTTTAGAAGCGTTGGGAGACACTGAATGCCCACTGTTCCTGCTCTTTGGGCTTATTTTGGCAAGCTGGGAAAAGTGTGGGGGGGGGGGGGAGGCGTAGCACACTCAGCGCCACCCAACTCAGGAACAGCACACTGTAGGAACTTGCATGCCCATCTAAGACAAGCAACCGTGATAGTACTCGCTGATGTTTTCACTCTCAAAAATGAACACACACACTGTCACGTGTGCGTTCCCGTTCAAAATCTATTAAATCAGCTCAAATCATGACACCATCATTCTGTACGGCGTCAGGACTGACAAAGTCATACATGAGGAAAGGCTTGACATAAGGTGCCACACACCAGTGGATGGCAGAGGGTCTGTGACCAAAACTGAAGAGAGGGTCCAGAGGGCAGGGAAAGTTGGATTTTCTTCCACGTGTTTCCTTTCCCTTTGTTGGCAGTTTGTATGCATGGATGGAGTCGAGAGCTGCATACCATCGAGGAGGAAGCATACAGACGGAAGGTATAAGCGACCGAAATCGCCTGCAAGGTGCAATGGCCCAGCCTGATTATCCAGTCAAACCCTATCAATGCGGAATTTGATCGCTGCAAGAAAGTAAGCCAAAATGGACTTTCCGCAACCTTCCCCTTGTTTCTCAGCGACGGACACAAGCACACACCTTGCCACCACCCTCAACGCCACCCACTCCCAGACCGGTGCAAAGTTCAAAAGCAAGCCTCAAGCGCCCTCCACGAGCCCCGCCCAGAGTACACATCCCCCAACCCACACTCTCGCGCCCACTAGTGCGCTTTGCCCTCAGGGCCCCACCCTCTGGGGCCACTCCGTGCTGGTCACAATCCGGACAACCCCTCCCAAAGGCTGCGATTTTCTTTTCAATGCAAAGGCGGCGCTCCGCCACGCCCGCACAAACGCACCCCAAGACCGCCCGCCGCCCCGCCCTCAGATGAGCAGCTTCTCGATCTCCACCTTGAGCGAATTAATCTGCGTCTTCAACGGGCTGCCCTCGTTGGCCGTCACCGAGCAGGCGATGACCGGCCGCGTCACGCCGCAAGCCCTTCCCAGCGCCGCCTTGGACGGCACGAACACGTACGGCACGTTCTTGTCCTCCGCCAGCAGCGGCAGGTGCAGCACGATCTCGATGGGCTCCGCGTCCGCCGCCATCACCACGAACTCAGCGATCCCGCGGTTGAGGCACTTGGTGGCTTCGTTGGCGCCCTTGCGCAGCTGCTTGTAGTTGCCGCCCTGCTGGACAATGTCCATGATGGTCTGCGCCAGGGCGGCGGGTGCCAGGGGGTAGGCCTTCGGGTTCACAGCCTGGGCCATCGGGACGGGGGCGGCTGATCACGACCCCGGCCGGCGCCTCCTTGAGCTCTCGGTTCGATGCCCCTGTGGATGCGTTTCTTCCTTCTTGCCTATGGGTGTCTTCTTTCCTGCTTTTCTTCTTTCCTTCTTGTCTTTCTCCGCAGCCTCGACGTTCCTTCTGCTGCTCGACGCCAAAAGGTGTGTGTCTTCTTTCCTACTCGGCCCTTTGCGCGACCCCGATGGAGGTCTTGTCTTTTGTTGCGAGAGCTTACACAGGGAGTGGTTCGCTACGGCTTTGCGGGCCCGGCGGAGGCTGGGGCGGCGAGGAGAGGCAGTCAGGGGCGGTTGGGTCTAGCGCGACACACCCGGCAAAGTCTGGCCGTTCCCCTAACATGCATCAGCCGCCATCCAATTGGGAGTCATTTTGATAACATATCGTCGAGCTGACGTGGAGCCCCGCAGTGACTCCATGGGTCAGTCGGACGCCTGGGTTGAGATCCCGTGGCCCTCGCCAATGGTCGGGGGCGCTGTTGTTCGTGGAGGCTCGATCGGAACATCGCAAGTTTGGATCCTTTTGTAAGCCATGACACAATTCACTTCCTCTTTTCCGGAAGTTTCCTCTATTTTGGCCCCAACCGGCCCACCAAATACATTGCCTGTCAAAGCATGAATTGTTGCGACCAGGCAAGGAGGTGGTTGTCAGCTTCATATTTTGCATGAGCCGAGGAGTGTCCACGATGCGATGATGAAGCAAAGAACTCGCTGATCAAAATGGATATTGGTGTTGTATCTTGGTATGTTGGCCTTGTATTTATCTATGTTATTATCGCAGCCCCGTCGGCAGCCCCTAGTTTCTGGAGGCGCTAGGGTCGCCCTGCCCTGTAACACAGCCGTTGGAGGGTGGCTGGCCTCTCCACCTTGGATGGTGGGCATATCCGAGGCAGTCGATTGCGTTGTTACGTGGTGGGCCCAATGCTCGATGAGGATCGATCCCCGGCACGGGGATCCGGGGACCCCGGGGCTTGCTGTCAGCGAGAGGTAGTAGCGCAGCGACGGCGGTTCGCTTCGCTGGCTCGCGGGAGACCATGCAGTGGCCACGGATGCGGTTATAGGATTCACAGCATGCGCGTGCACTTTATCGCATGTGCGATGCCCGATCGCGGGTCCATCGCGGTCACATCAAGACAAGACAACACACGTGCGCGTCCAGGCACCATATCACCATCCCCTATTCACCCACGACCAAACTATTTCCTTCTAGACTTAAGTGCTAGCCCTCCTCTCTCTATTGTCCTGAGTACTATGACTTCAAAGGGCCATATCTTCATCAATTCCTAATGGATCTGGGCGTTTCAAAAGCCTAGGGGCATCAGGGGCTCTTAAATAAGCCCACCATAGGTTTTTTTTAGAGATTACTAATACCCACTCCAGAAAATATCAATTACGCCTAACCCCAAGCAGCCACATCATATTACTCCCCCCTTGGGGTAGCTTTCACCCCCCAAAAGCACACTATCTCATATCAATGTCTTCCTCATGCTTGTCGCTCTTGATCATCTTCTGAAGCTCTTTTGCATAGGTGAATTTTCCTACCGGTATCCAGGAAGCATCATCAATACTCTACTCTTAAAGAAAAGGCCGTTGATGTGATTCAAACGGCCCCCTTTTGGAGTGCACATGGGAAGCGCGAATCCACGATCGCCGATGCTTCAACAGCGTTGGCACACGGCCAGACGCAAGGCCACACCACATACACAACGCCCAGGGCTTACATATTTGTTCACCCTTCCCATAGCGAAGAGCCTTGCCGACGGTGGAAACTACCCCCGCAGCCGAACAGTTCGAATTTTTTTGCACCCGCAGAACTTTCCTTTTCACGTGACAAGGACCATCATCTATGACTAACCAGCCATACTACGCTTCAGAGATGCCCACTCATCGCCACAATACAACCCACTCTATAACACATGTAACTAAGGTGCCCATACATTCAATGGCAATGTAGAAAAATTTCAGCTGCGAGCGCGACCTCAACATAATATTTATCTCTGAAACAGATGGCATCTCCCACAACAATCAGATTGATGGTCACGAAAGTCCCATCACATGAGAAATAATTCTGTGAGTTCTAAAACACAAACACCCTTATAGGAAAAATGGGTATAAGGCCTTCAAAATATTGTATAGGCATAGCACACATTGCCCACAGTACTACATGGCCATCCAAAATGCTACTTCCTCCGTCCAAGATTAATTGTCCTCTATTTGACAGACAAAGTTCATTACAACACTGACTTCAAAATCACAAATAGAGTTCAAAATCAGAAAGATTGGGGCCCAAAACCCTTAACTACCAATTTTCAAGAAAAAAAAGTTAGCCCCCAAACTGCCCCTCGCTTTGTCCGAAAAATGTGCGTTCACATTCCAGGTCCACGGGAGATCCCTGCGGCTCTGCGCTGCTCCCGTCCTAGTGTGAGGCATGGGGAAGTCGTTGCTCCCATCGTGGTGAAGCGTGGTATCAAGCACGTGGAACAGGGCCTACCACATGCGCTCAAGCATGTTGGGATCGTGATCGCAAAAGGCCATTTGTTACGCGCACCGACCTGATGTGGGGGACGCCCTACTAATGGTCCTTGGTGTGGGGGACGCCCTGCCCAAGATCGTATAGTATTCCTTGTCCCACGGTAACCATTATACTTATATGGATATGGGAGTAAGAGGGGTGGTCCCGCCTAGGTGCCCTGTAAGGACCTAGGTACCCGGCGAGGTGGGTCCGCGGCTCAAAGAGGGTAGGAACCCCACACCCACAGACTTTTCGTATCATTTGGTTTCGGAGCTACCTGAGGGTGGTGACCACGCTTCCGCCTGGGCGGACGAGCAAGCTCGGAGCGACGGGTTCCCTCCCCGGTCTCCTCAATGGAGGCCGAGGAATCGGACACGTCTGCCCGTAAGGGTACCCCCGATGTGTCGGGAGAGATGGGAATACCCCGGGAGGGGACACCGACCTCAATTGGTGATAGTAAAGCCCGGGATGGGCAAGGAGGAGAACAAGTCCGGGAGGACAAGGCTGGACCCTCCACAGCCACTTCGGCACCCGTAAGGGAAGATGAACCCATGAGTGAAGCGGGTGCCCCACCGACAGCGGAGAAGAAACAAGAGCAAGATCAGGGGACCATGGTGGCACTGCTGCAGACCCCTGGTATCATGGAGCTCTTGGAGCAAGTGGCGGATGCTGCGGCCCAGAAGGCGAGAGCCAAGTGGGATGAAGAGACCGCTGAGAGAATCGCCTCGCTGGAGATCACCGTCAACAAAGCCAAGAAAGAAGCTCGAGAAAAAGAGGTGGCCATGAAGAAGGCGAAGCAGCAAAGCCGCGAGGCAGAAGAAGCCAAAACCTCCGCCGAAGACCACGTCAAGGCGTTGAGCGGCCACCTCCTGAAGCAGAAGCTGCGGGCACAGGAGGCAGAGGAGAAAAGCGCCCAACAAGTGGCGCTGGCCGTGAGGGCCCCAAGTCCATCAGAGCTGCCCATGCCAACCATTCCAGAGGAAGACTGGAAGGTTGCTGGCAAGCAGCGACCCAAGCGGAAAAGCCCATCGCCAGGTGAGCGACCGATGGGAAGTCGGACATCTCCATACAAAGGCTAGGAGGCCAAAGCCTTAGGGCGCATTGAGAAAGTAAAAGGCCGGAAGGTCAAGATCCCGGAGCTGCGGCTCAAATCCCAGGTGCATGTTAGAACACCTAGTGGATCGGACGGGACGGGAGATGAGTCGCTCACAGAAAGCGCTCAAGCAGTATGCGGAAAAAGTCCGCCAAGGCCGGAAGGTCATAACTGGAGTCCCCAAAGGCCTGCGTTGCCGGAATGGGGACCAGGTGAAAGCTCAAGAGTGTTGGAATTTATTCCAGACACTAGAGATCCGTATAGCCGGCAACCCCCGTGCCATGCAATGTGGACAAAGTTCCACAGTAATCTCATCGATGAGCTTGACGAAGGGTGGCGGATGGCTGCCGAACATTTTGGAGAAAGGTTAACCACCGCCAGATTAGTGAGAATTCAAAGGTGGTATGGTCCTGGTATGGCAGATCAGATTGCCAAAGAGGACCCAAAACGGTCAGAAAATATGGCCTTTGTGCTCAGGCAT